>JAOANR010000001.1:61133690-61384938 GCA_030278955.1 Hygrophila difformis
AAGTCCTGAAGTCTCGGGTTTGTCCAGTCATCACGGGCTTCTGGAAGCACCGTCTTTTTAAGATTATCATATCTTTCTTTCAACTTTTCCCACAACGCCAGTGGGGATTCCACAGTCACGTACTCCATTTTAAGTGCCTCTTCAATATGATGGCACAAGAAAATCATGGCTTTTGCTGGGATTTTTGCCTTCAGCAATAGTATCTTCCAGACATATAAAATGCATTTTCAAATTGAAGTAAAATGCATTTTCACATCTCGGGCCCAGGACATATAATTGCTTCCTTCAACGGTTAAGGGAGCAAATTCCTGCTTTGCAAGGTTAGCCATAATCTTATTGAAAATTTTGGAATAAAAATTATACCTCAAATTCTGGTAACTGGGGCAGAGTCTCCTCGTGCTGATAACGTGTTATAGAATTTATAACTGCTATATATATATATATTTAGTGACAATATTTATATATATCACTTGTATGTGTATGAATGTGTACAGAGAAAATTGAATAAGAGAGAGACTTGGAGAGTAATGGAGTTGGGGGTTTTAATTTCATCAATCGTACGTATTTATAGTTGTGTCTCTCACAGAACCTTCAACCTTTTTCCATCCACTAATGTTGACTATAAACATACGTGTGTGAATTGTGCACATTAAAGACATTCACACGTATGCAACTGTATTGCGTGCTTTGTAACAGTGCGTTTTAACATTATACCATTTAATTAATAGATTATTGTGTACAAAAGGATTTTACTTTATTTATATTATAACTAATAATTTTAGTTAATTATCTTTCATTTAACATTATATGTTTTCGTGAGTATTTTTCTGTGACAAAGTGTAATTATTACTAATCAAGTCGACCTTAATAATCTATCTATATAATATTTTTGATAATTTATTGTAGTATGGAATTAGGATATATGATATATAGATCTATTAGTTTATTTATTTTGACAAGCTTATACGTTGAAATCAAAAGATTTAATTTTTAATTAGGCAAATGGTGTTTTAGAAAATTTAGTATTAGAAAATTTTATTTTATTTATTTATTTATTTTTTTGCAGACAGCCAATGAAGGCTAGGAAAGGTAAAAAAGCAAAAGAAAACAGATAAAAAAAATGACAAGTCAATTAACGAGCTCTCAGGAACCAGGTTCCCATTGCATCCGCTGATAGAAGAGGTTTGAGATTATCTGGAGGGTAAGCCCAAGTGGTGAAGAAGTGCTCATCCTCCACGCCTCTCTTAGCAAGGAAATCAGAAACGGCATTACCTTCCCTCAACACATGTTGAATCCGGCAGACGTGGAAGAGACTGCGAAGGTCCCGAATACTCTCTAGATAGTTAGAAAGCTAGTGATTATTTGTCCAGGAGGAGTTAACCAATCGGATTACCTCCAAGGAATCACAACAGCAACAAATATCAGTTATCCCATTGTCCAAGGCAAGCCGGAGTCCATGAGCAAGCCCGGCCAACTCAGCCTGCAACATCATGACTTCTCCAAGAAAACCTGAAGCTCCAGCGATCCAGCCTCCATCCTGTTGTCTTACCACAGCCCCAAAGCCTGCACGTTTAGAACTCCCACGGAAAGACCCATCTGTATGCAGGAAGCTTCCATCCCAGTCGCCCATATTCCAGCAAATCAGCCTCTGATTATGTGATGAGGCATGCTGCTGATTTTGTTGTCTATCCATGGAGTCAGCAAGGTGGAGAATGTTCCTTACAACCACCTGGACATTGGACGCTTGATCCTGGAACACTCTGTAACACCCCGGAATTGGTAACCCAGGCCGGGACGCTACCGCCACACCCTTCCAAACAAGACCCGATTAAATCGAGTTTGTTTAAAAGGATGCTAAGGCTTAAGTTGCATCATTGACTTAAAAATATTTAAAACCATTCAAATAAGCCCGAATTTAATCAGAGTATAGCACACATAATAATAATAATAAGCAGTGCGGAAGCAAAAATAAACAGGGCCAAAACATGCGGCCAAAACCAGAGTCTAAGTCCAATGCATAAATTAAAATAAATAAAATGCGACAAGTCTTCTTTTTTTAAAAAAAAAATGGAAATCCCATCCCTCCATGCGATGCTTACTCTGCGAAATCTGAAAGGAAAATAAAACAACAATTTATCAGTACAACGGTACTGCGTAAGTTAATATATAGCACAACGAATTTTAAAAGTTTTTAGAAGAATATACAAAATAATATATTTATTTAAAAGACGAATAAATAAATTAATTAAAAATTCTTACACATATGCCACGAACATTTTACCAATGTTAGTTATGATCGAGGACACCCCATTAACATATCCTAGGGACGAACCCACAGGACCAACCTTTGGGACTTTATACCCACAAGGACTCAAACATATCCTAGGGACGAACCCTTGGGATCAACCTCTGGGACTCGTACCCACGAGGTAAGTGCATGCAGCGGACCCTATACAGACACACTCCGGAGCCCTAGATAACCCATACGGATACATCTAGGAGTATAGACTCATACATCACAATAAATAAATGCCGTTTTGGCTACAAGAGAGGGGCGACATAATTCACCACATTGGCATCCCACTCGATCAAAACTTACAAAGTTTAAAAAAACACATTTTATCACTTCATAATATTTCCACATTTCCAGAATCCATATTCTTCAAAAATGAGTAACAATCGACTCATAGTTCATCGAATAATCAAAATAGCATTTACCGATTAAAAATGCCATTATACCAGTTTCTGAAATCGCATTTAAAAATGCAGTAAACGATTTTTAAAAATTCTGGAAAAATTACAGTAGCTAGAAAACATCAAAATAAGCATTTTTCATAGAAATAGCCATCTCAAAATTCGGACTCTAAGTAGGTCATTTTAATCGATTTCAGGAAGCTATTGAAATTCAATTCCTCATGCTTCAGTAAATCCGACCACAGTGAGTTCAAAAATTCATAACAATTTCATATGTGCTCCAAAAATCATGAAATTTTACAGGGATAATCTAGACACATAATGGAACAAATTTCATGAAGACATCAAGCGCTAAAAACGATCATAGGCAAGAGTGCATCGAACAACAAAACTGACTACAAACATACATTAAATCTGTTCTCACATACGCAGAAAATACCAGATCGAATTTGGGTGACCAAAACTTGTCCAAAAATTATAAAAATTTACAGAGAGCATCTTTAGGACATTAGGAACAAGTTTCATTTTGGAAAGTTCTCCTAAAAATGTACGGATCATGGTCGAATTCATAGAACAATAAGATTGGTCACAAGAAAACCCTATTTGACAGATTTTGTCAATTGAAAAGATAAACCTATATCTCGAGTTATACTCAACCAAAACTCCTAAAAATCGACGTGCACAATACTAACTTACTTGAGATGAGTTTAGAACCGAATATCTCCTTGGTGGAATCCTGGAAATCGTCCAACTCGACCCCAACAATCAACACTTCTACCGAAAGCACCTATTATGGAGTTGTCGGAGGAAATTCTCAATTCTAGGACAAGGGATTCGAATCTAAGACCAAGGAAATGAAGTAGAACTCTTACCTACACGTAGGAGAAAGGTTTGGACCACTTGAACACGTCCAACTCTCTGCCAAGGATGATGAACAACTCACAAAACTCTCACTACTCTCTCTTGAACTCAAATTTCGGATGGGATGCAAATGAGTGCAATGGAGGCTGAGTAGGGGCTATTTATAGAGGGGTAATTGCTCCAAAAGCTGCCATGGGGGTAGTGGGAATGTGAGGGAACAATTTCTAACCCATAACCCCCGAATTAATCCCCTCAATCATCATCCAAAACCCCCACTCTCCCCATGACTCCATAGGATCCCCTTGGTGCTCAAGTTCCATTCATGAGCTGACTTTGTGGGGATTTAATACATCCAAAACCTATCCAAAATCATCCCCACACATCCTCCAACGTCTGGAATTCAAATTGGAGTCGTTTGGATTCGCCCATCACCGAGTTCATGACATGAAACGCATGAAACGTTATGACTTCGCCATAACAGCAGGGTGGCGCGCTGGTGGCGCGCTCCGCGCGGCCACCTGCTGTCGATTTTTTTTTTTTTTTTTTATAAATATTATGATTTTAATCTTTTAAAAATCATAATGTGAATTATCCGAGATTGTTGGGATAATTCGATGCATGTATCCCGAGTCGCGACTGTCCGAAATATTTAATTCCGCTCTCTCGGAATTAATTCGATTTCGATAATTAAATCAAATTCTTAATCTTCGGATTTTAAAACTTTGTGTCGATTTCTCGGGTATTACAGTCTACCCTCCTTAGAAATCAACTTCGTCCTCGAAGTTGGGTCGCACTCGGATTGATAGTAATGCATGTAATAATTCGCACACATAAAATATTTGAGGTTTGAAAATTAAATTCTTACCTCAGCGTGCGATGTCTCTTTGCGGGGTATCACATCCTCCCCCCCTTAGGACTACAGTTATGTTCCCATAACTGCTCACGAGTCGTGTTGAAAAAGGTTGGGATATTTCTGCTTCATATCCGCTTCCAACTCCCACGTCGCTTCTTCGGTACCATGATTAGACCATAGTACCTTTACCATCCTCACGGTCTTGTTTCTTGTGACTCTTTCTTTGACGTCCAGTATCTCGATCGGATACTCCTCATACGTCAGGCCATCATCTAGCTCAATCACATCAGTTTGCAAGACGTGAGTTGGATCGTGCACATATTTCTTCAGCTGAGAAACATGAAACACGTTGTGCACCCGTGATAATTCCGGTGGAAGAGCCAATCGGTAGGCCAAGGTACCTACACGGTCTAAAATCTCGTATGGACCAATGTAACGAGGACTCAGCTTCCCTCGTTTGCCAAATCGCATCACCCCCCTCATGGGTGACACTTTTAGCATAACCCTGTCTCCCACTTGGAATTCCAACTCTTGTCGCCTCGTATCGGCATAGCTCTTTTGGCGATCTTGTGCGGCCTTCATCTTTTGTTGGACAATCTGGATCTGTTTACTCATATCTTCAATGAGCTGAGGTCCAACAACTACAGAATTTTCATCCTTTGTCCAGCAAATCGGACTGCGACACTTGCGTCCATAGAGAGCTTCGAACGGTGCCATGCCAATACTAGCATGGTAACTGTTGTTATACGAGAATTCTATTAGCGGTAAGTGGTTCTCCCAACTTCCCTTGAATTCAAGTACACACGCTCTAAGCATATCTTCAAGTGTTTGTATCGTCCGCTCAGTTTGACCGTCAGTCATCGGATGAAAGGCTGTGCTCATCTTGATTTGGGTTCCCAAGGCTTCTTGTAATTTTGTCCAAAAATTTGAGACAAATCTACTGTCTCGGTCCGAAATAATATCATGTGGCACTCCGTGCCTTCGAACCACATTATCGATATATGCCTTGGCTAGTTGATCCATCGACCAATTGTCTTTCATTGGTATAAAGATGGCAGTCTTTGTTAACCGATCAACTATTACCCAAATTTTGTTCATCCCTCGAGGAGATCTTGGTAAGCCCGAGACAAAGTCCATGGAAATACTATCCCATTTCCAACTTGGGACCTCCAACGGTTTCACCAATCCCAATGGCTTTTGCCGTACTGCCTTTACCTTTTGGCAAGTTATGCATTTAGCCACAAAATCCGCAACATCTTTCTTCATTCTCGGCCACCAATAGATTTTCTTCAAATCTTTGTACAGCTTATCACCACCAGGGTGTACTGAATAAGGCGTACTGTGGCCTTCTTCCATCAATTTTTGCTTCAATTCCTCACACTTGTGAGGAACGCACCACCTCCCTTTAAAGCGAATACTCCCGTCATCGTGGATTGTGAATCCTACCGCTTTTCCCTCGTCCATCTTCTCCTTGATCCTCTTGAGATTCTCATCATCCGGCTGAGCTGCCATAATCTCGTCAAATACGGTAGATTCAATCGTCACGGCATTCACCCTTTCTACCACAGTCCCATAATGGACTAGTTCAGTTTCCAACCTTGCTAAGTCCATATATAGTCCTGACGGTAAAATAAGAGTGTTTGTCGTGTGTTTCGCCTTTCGACTTAATGCGTCTGCCACGACGTTTGCTTTTCCTTCGTGATAGGCTATATCCAGGTCGTAGTCCTTGATTAATTCAAGCCATCTCCGCTGCCTCATATTTAACTCCTTTTGAGTAAATATGTACTTGAGGCTCTTGTGATCCGTGAACATCCGACACGTTCGTCCGTATAAGTAGTGTCGTCAAATCTTGAGAGCGAACACCACCGCGGCTAATTCTAGATCGTGCGTCGGATAATTCTCCTCATGCGGCTTGAGCTGTCGCGATGCGTAGGAAATAACCCTCTGGTTTTGCATAAGTACACACCCGAGTCCTTCTTTTGAAGCGTCACTGTACACTTCAAAATCTTCCGTTTCTGATGGAAGTATCAGGACTGGCGCTGTTGTAAGTCTTTTCTTGAGTTCATGGAAAGACTTTTCGCACTCTGTAGTCCATTCGAACTTTAATCCCTTCTTCAGCAGTTGGGTCATTGGCCTTGCAATCTTGGAGAAATCTTTCACGAATCTTCTGTAGTATCCGGCTAATCCAAGAAAGCTTCTTACTTCTGTCTGACTCGTCGGTGCCGGCCAATCAATCACTGCCGATATTTTTGCCGGGTCAACCGACACTCCCTTAGCCGATACTATGTGCCCCAAGAATGCGACTTCCTTCATCCAAAACTCGCATTTCGACAGTTTTGCGTACAGCTGATTTCTCCTCAGAGTTCCGAGCACTTGATGCAAGTGTTTCGTATGCTCCTCATCGTCCCTTGAGTAAACTAGAATGTCATCGATGAATACGACGACACAAGAATCTAGCAACTCTCGGAAAACACTATTCATGAGGTTCATGAATACTGCGGGAGCGTTTGTGAGACCAAAGGACATTACGGTGAATTCGTAGTGCCCATATCTCGTACGAAACGCTGTCTTCGGTATATCTTTCTCGGCTATACGCAGTTGGTGGTATCCCGATCTCAGGTCGATCTTGGAAAATACCGAAGCTCCCCTCAGTTGATCGAAAAGGTCTTCGATCCTGGGTAGCGGGTACTTGTTCTTAATCGTGACTTGATTAAGACCTCTGTAGTCTATGCATAACCGAAGTCCACCGTCCTTCTTTTTAACGAATAGGACTGGCGCTCCCCAAGGTGACGTACTCGGTCGAATATAACCTTTTGATAACAACTCTTCTAGTTGTTCCTTCAGCTCTTTCATTTCTGCTGGCGCCATGCGATAAGGTGCCTTGGATACCGGTTCGGTTCCAGGTACCAGATCAATCGTGAACTCAATCTCTCGCTCAGGTGGCATCCCTGGGATATCTTCTGGAAAAACGTCAGGATATTCTTTTACGACTGGGATCTCGTCGATTTTGTTTCCCTCGTCGTTGAGGTTTTGCACATAGCATGCATATAAGTGATAGCCTTTCCGTATGAGGTTGTAGAACCTCAAGGCATTCACTACCTTAGCGTTTTTCTTTCGAGGCTGCATGTAATACACAACCTTCCTCCCTCGACTCTTGGCTAAGGAAATCTTCTGCTTCTGGCACTCAATAACAGCTTTATATTGAGTCAGAAAATCCATGCCTAAGATGACGTCGAAATCCCCAAGATCAAACTCAATTAGATTCGCAAAGAATTCTAGATTCTTGATTACTATCGGGGTTCCATCGTATCGTTTCAAACATGATATCACCTTGCCCGATGGTAATTGAATTCCTAAGTTAATGTTCGTAGGCGCTGGTAGATCTAAGGCAGATATAATCCTTGTAGATATTAAGGAACAGCTCGCGCCTGAATCGAACAAAACTTTAACGGGTACGCTTAAAGCAGTAAACGTACCAGTGATCACTTCTCCTTGAGCGGCCAAATCCGCTTGGTTGATCACGTTCAAGCGTCCCACGGCTTCGCCTTGATTTCTCTGCTGGTTGTGATTCTGGGGTGGCCCTTGAGCTTGTTGGAACCTTTGTCCTTGATTGTTATGCTGATTCGGCCCAGTTGGGTGATTCCCAGTTGGTCGAATCACTAAGTCCAGCCTCTTCTCGATTGTCTCCTCTCGAATTCTACAATCCCTTCTCAGGTGGCCATCTCTGCCACACCTATAACAAGACCCAGGTTCGGGCATTCGCGCACCAGATGCAGAATGTTGCATTGCGGGCATCGGGGTATGAAAGCACCCTGATTCCCAGGCCTCCGATTTCCATTCCCTCCTTGGTTGAACCCTTTGTTCTCAATTCTTCTCTGTCCTTCATTCTTCGCCAGGTCGTTCCCTTTTCTAAAGTTGTTACCATTGTTGTTGTTCCGGTTCCTCTTATCAAATTGATTCGAGCCCTTGCTCGACTCCCCATGGTCCTTGCGCTTCAGCTGTTGAACCCGTGCGATTGCCACTGCACGATCGTAAACAGCCTGCAGAGTTGTGTGCTGTCCGCCAACTAGAATCTCTCTGATGCTGAGGTTTAGCCCCATCTCAAATTTCTGGGCTTTGTCAGCATCAGTCGGTACCAATCTTGGAGCGAAACGGATGAGTTCCTTGAACCTCGTATAGTACTCCTGTACTGTCTGAGTACCCTGACGAAGGTTGATAAACTCTTCGTATTTAGCCGTTTTCGTGCTAAGAGGGTAAAATCTCTCTCTCATCATCTCCTTGAATTCTTCCCAAAAATAAACTTGCTCACCATCAGCTAATCCTCCTTGGTGGTTTTGCCACCATTCATCCGCCTCCCCACTTAAATAGTACGTAGCTACTCTCACCTTCTCATTCTCGGGACATCTGACGGCGTTCAAAAGCTTGTCAAATGTCCTCATCCAGTCTTCTAGCTTTGCGGGATCCTCTTGTCCCTCGTAATGGGGCGGCTGGTATGGGTTTACCATTGCCAGATAGTTAATACGGGCTGCCGGCGGAGGTACCGCCGCTTGGGCCCTATTAACTTCGGCGTTGCCCAGTGCTATGAGGACTTGCTCTACAGTCCTCAACCGTGCGTCTACAACATTGGGTACAGCGCCCGCCTGTCCTCCAACGTTAGGTGGATTTGCACCCACTGGCCCATTTGCCCCGTCCGGGTTCAGTGGTGCGCCACCTTCGGCTGGTACATTAGGGTTGGCGTTGTTAGCAGCAGGGTTTTCCCTTCGCGGTCTTCCCCTTGGCGGCATTCTGTTAGATAAGCACGCAAGGGTAAGAATCAAATTCTACGGTAGGTTAGTAGTCAAGTTAGTAAGTTCTAACATCTCAAGTACGCAGAATTCTAAAAGAGACGACGCAACAAAGGAAAAAGGAAAATGCTTCACTAGATCATTTAGGAAAAATATTATAAAGCAGCTACAATGGAAGGCAAATCAAGGTAATATAAAATACGGAAAGCAATAGATAATCCAACGATATGATGCGATCAATCTAGTAGATAATCGGGAGAATAGCCGAGGAGTGCCCTGTCATGCTCATACTCCCCATCGGAGTCAAGAGGTATCGGTGGGTCCACTATCTCTGCCTCTGGTTCCTCCTCATCCACGCCCTCAATATCAATATACATGTCCGGGTCCTCCTCCTCTTCCTCTTCCTCCTCAGGTTCCGGTGCATTGAGTCGGTTTTGAAGGTCAACAATCTCATGCTCCAAAGTAAACACACGTCCCCTAAGCATGTGGTTGTTGTGTTGCTCCTCATGAAACAGAGTTTCAAGAGCAGCGATGCGGCCCAAATCCTCCTGTCGAGCATTCCTCAATTTCTCCAACTCTTTCTTGATACCTTTTACATGGTCCTTATATGCACTAACCTCATCACGGCTATGTCTTAACTCATGCATGATGCTAGTCATCGAACATAGCATATCGGTCATCATGTTAAAAAGCTTTGGGTCGGCCATCTAAAAATAAATATTTAACAAATCAATATCTTGCACATTTCAAGCACATATGTTAATGCATATGCAACCCCCAAAAATAATATTTTGAGACTTGTCGAATTTTTGAGATATATTTTTCCATGGGTTTTAAAATAAATTTCCTTTCCATGGAAATAATATTTAAAAAGCTTAAAAATAATATTTAATATTTTGGGCCTCTATATTGGGCCGAAAAATAATAGTTTTTTAAAAAATAAGTATTTCGGGCTCTGATACCACTTTGTAACACCCCGGAATTGGTAACCCAGGCCGGGACGCTACCGCCACACCCTTCCAAACAAGACCCGATTAAATCGAGTTTGTTTAAAAGGATGCTAAGGCTTAAGTTGCATCATTGACTTAAAAATATTTAAAACCATTCAAATAAGCCCGAATTTAATCAGAGTATAGCACACATAATAATAATAATAAGCAGTGCGGAAGCAAAAATAAACAGGGCCAAAACATGCGGCCAAAACCAGAGTCTAAGTCCAATGCATAAATTAAAATAAATAAAATGCGACAAGTCTTCTTTTTTTTAAAAAAAAAATGGAAATCCCATCCCTCCATGCGATGCTTACTCTGCGAAATCTGAAAGGAAAATAAAACAACAATTTATCAGTACAACGGTACTGCGTAAGTTAATATATAGCACAACGAATTTTAAAAGTTTTTAGAAGAATATACAAAATAATATATTTATTTAAAAGACGAATAAATAAATTAATTAAAAATTCTTACACATATGCCACGAACATTTTACCAATGTTAGTTATGATCGAGGACACCCCATTAACATATCCTAGGGACGAACCCACAGGACCAACCTTTGGGACTTTATACCCACAAGGACTCAAACATATCCTAGGGACGAACCCTTGGGATCAACCTCTGGGACTCGTACCCACGAGGTAAGTGCATGCAGCGGACCCTATACAGACACACTCCGGAGCCCTAGATAACCCATACGGATACATCTAGGAGTATAGACTCATACATCACAATAAATAAATGCCGTTTTGGCTACAAGAGAGGGGCGACATAATTCACCACATTGGCATCCCACTCGATCAAAACTTACAAAGTTTAAAAAAACACATTTTATCACTTCATAATATTTCCACATTTCCAGAATCCATATTCTTCAAAAATGAGTAACAATCGACTCATAGTTCATCGAATAATCAAAATAGCATTTACCGATTAAAAATGCCATTATACCAGTTTCTGAAATCGCATTTAAAAATGCAGTAAACGATTTTTAAAAATTCTGGAAAAATTACAGTAGCTAGAAAACATCAAAATAAGCATTTTTCATAGAAATAGCCATCTCAAAATTCGGACTCTAAGTAGGTCATTTTAATCGATTTCAGGAAGCTATTAAATTCAATTCCTCATGCTTCAGTAAATCCGACCACAGTGAGTTCAAAAATTCATAACAATTTCATATGTGCTCCAAAAATCATGAAATTTTACAGGGATAATCTAGACACATAATGGAACAAATTTCATGAAGACATCAAGCGCTAAAAACGATCATAGGCAAGAGTGCATCGAACAACAAAACTGACTACAAACATACATTAAATCTGTTCTCACATACGCAGAAAATACCAGATCGAATTTGGGTGACCAAAACTTGTCCAAAAATTATAAAAATTTACAGAGAGCATCTTTAGGACATTAGGAACAAGTTTCATTTTGGAAAGTTCTCCTAAAAATGTACGGATCATGGTCGAATTCATAGAACAATAAGATTGGTCACAAGAAAACCCTATTTGACAGATTTTGTCAATTGAAAAGATAAACCTATATCTCGAGTTATACTCAACCAAAACTCCTAAAAATCGACGTGCACAATACTAACTTACTTGAGATGAGTTTAGAACCGAATATCTCCTTGGTGGAATCCTGGAAATCGTCCAACTCGACCCCAACAATCAACACTTCTACCGAAAGCACCTATTATGGAGTTGTCGGAGGAAATTCTCAATTCTAGGACAAGGGATTCGAATCTAAGACCAAGGAAATGAAGTAGAACTCTTACCTACACGTAGGAGAAAGGTTTGGACCACTTGAACACGTCCAACTCTCTGCCAAGGATGATGAACAACTCACAAAACTCTCACTACTCTCTCTTGAACTCAAATTTCGGATGGGATGCAAATGAGTGCAATGGAGGCTGAGTAGGGGCTATTTATAGAGGGGTAATTGCTCCAAAAGCTGCCATGGGGGTAGTGGGAATGTGAGGGAACAATTTCTAACCCATAACCCCCGAATTAATCCCCTCAATCATCATCCAAAACCCCCACTCTCCCCATGACTCCATAGGATCCCCTTGGTGCTCAAGTTCCATTCATGAGCTGACTTTGTGGGGATTTAATACATCCAAAACCTATCCAAAATCATCCCCACACATCCTCCAACGTCTGGAATTCAAATTGGAGTCGTTTGGATTCGCCCATCACCGAGTTCATGACATGAAACGCATGAAACGTTATGACTTCGCCATAACAGCAGGGTGGCGCGCTGGTGGCGCGCTCCGCGCGGCCACCTGCTGTCGATTTTTTTTTTTTTTTTATAAATATTATGATTTTAATCTTTTAAAAATCATAATGTGAATTATCCGAGATTGTTGGGATAATTCGATGCATGTATCCCGAGTCGCGACTGTCCGAAATATTTAATTCCGCTCTCTCGGAATTAATTCGATTTCGATAATTAAATCAAATTCTTAATCTTCGGATTTTAAAACTTTGTGTCGATTTCTCGGGTATTACACACTCTCGCGTTGCGCTCTCGCCATATTTGCCACATACCTACAAGGAAAGCAACTCCATATATACGAGTCATACCTCGAAGCCACAGTCGAATGTGGGGTCTGTCAATGGTAGCAAGGTCTGAAGGTATGTCCACACCAATAGAGCTCCACACAACACTTGTCCAAGGACAAGAACATAGACAACGCCGCCAATCCTCAATATTATCCCTACAAATTTGGCAAAGAGGAGAGCCTGCAAGATGACGATTGTATCTAAGAGAGTTGCATGGGAGAGCTTCCCACGCAACCAGCCAGAGGAGAAAGCAAATCCTCTCCGGTCATTTAGAATTCCAAATCCAACTCCAATCCATTTCAGAGGCCGTATTGAGCACCAAGAATTGATATCCCGACTTCACAGAGTAAACTCCATAATTATTCATCCGCCAAACCCAACCATCCATAGATCTGTTGTGTAGGAAAGGCGGGGGGCGCTGAGTGTTTTATTTATTTATAGAGGATAAAGATTAATTGATTTTATTTATTTATAAAATTTTAATTATACACTCCCTCCCATAAACTTTTATGTGCACTTTTGATTAGTACAGTATTAATTACTACGTATAAATCGAATGTATTACACTATTTATTATAGTATTAAATTAGACTATAGAAAATATAGATTTATTTGTTTTATTTATTTATAGAAGATATAGATTTTTCATATTCTTTCATTTCAAAAGATTTAGTTCGCTTTTCTTAAATTAGTAGGGGTTAAAGAGGTATGGTAAATATCCGACCTATCTGATGCCGTATCCGATTATATGCGAATCCAAATCCACATCCGACTATCCGACCAAATATTTCAATATTCGTATCTGAATCCGAATCCGTATTTTCATATTCGCATTCATATTCGTATCTGAAAAAATCTGACCGTATCCGAAAATATCCGACCGTATCCGAAAATTGATAAGATATTATCCGAATTTTAAATATTTATATCCGAATATATTACTATATTATTACTCATTAATTAAAAATGATCAATAATTGTAAAAAATACCAAATTATCAAGTAATTTTAATTAAAATTATCAAATTTTTAAAAAAGATTATTAAAAATTATCCAATAATATGTATCCGATTGAATCCGTATCCATTATATATTCGTTCTGTATCCGAACCGTATCCGTAACTCAAAATATTCGAAACCGTATTCTTATCCGGCTCATCCGTATTCGATTCCGAATTTGAAATAAATATATGGATAATATGAGTATCCGACACTATCCGACCGTATCCGTACCGATTTCAATCCGATAATTTGGCATTCAAAGTAATGTTTGATTTAGGGGGGTGTATTCAATTTAGACTTTTATGGATTTTACAAATTTGGTGGATTTGAAAAATACATAATATCCACGTAGAGTTGATTGATTTTGTGTGGACTCTACGTTTTCTCATTTATTCATTTATTCTTCTCCATTTTTTTAAATCTATATTTTGTCGATATCGAGGTGCCAAACGAATCCGTCGATAAGAGCCCTTGGGAGTCATCAACGAACATGGCCATAGGGAGTGGATACCCTCTACTATCCGTATTTAGAAATCTTGATTGTTTGGATAAGTTTTGTTTAGTTATATTTTTTAAAATAAATCCATTAAAATATACAAATATTTAAAATCCATGGACTGCTGAATACCTAAAATTTTTTAATGATTTTTTAAAATCTGTATTGAATACACCTAGATTTTTAAAGACTCTTTAAAATCTAAATTGAATACACCCCAACTTTAAAAGTCTTTAAAAATCCTATAGAGTCCAAATTGAATACACCCCCTTAGTATTATAAGATTTTGTTCTATTTATTTATAGAAGATAAAGATTTGTAATTTTATTTAAGTAATGTAAAACTAAATTAATTATGGTCTAAATTAATTAAAGAACAAAATTAGGAAAATATATTGGCATGTATGTCATAAATTTTATGTTGAATTTTTAAGGTGAAATACATTCATTCTATATAATGTAAAGTGTGCTCTAACAATTTGTTTATCTCATGTAAATTACGGTGAATAATTATCATGCAGTCTTTTATTTTAAGAACGTTTTGGTAGGGATATTTCATTATAGTTAGCGTGTGGACAATATGCTGCCTGCATGTGCAGGCGTAAATGGGAAGTATAATTTTTATGATGTTTGAGAGCATTTGTGTTGCCATTACTTAATCATTACATAATTGTGCAATCCATCACCCATTATCTAAACATCACATAAACCATCGCGCACATCACATAAAAGCTCCTACACACCATTCTGCAGGTGTAGTCCACAACACCATATTCACTTCCGGGAAATTGTACTTTATATTTTTATGGTACGGTCTATCTTTTTTATCATCGTTTTTCTCACTTTTTTTCTTAATAATATATGATCAGAACAAAAAGATGGACATGACCAAATTAAGTTCAGAAAATAGAATATTTAAATTTTTAAATTATTACGCTATTTTTCTTAAAAAATATAAATTTTACTTCCCGCACATTGCGCGGACGGGTGTGCTAATTATAGTAATACTAAAATAGTATAGTAGCATATATGTGTGTATGTTTGTGGAATCATCATCAGCAGGGCCTTGATTAATGCTGCTGCTTGCATATTCTATTCTTCCCCATTGAAAAAATGGGGATGAGCCCCAAGAGATTTGTCGCGGGTGGGAGATTCAGCACTGGATTCAAATTGATCCTATTGTTGCACTTGTAGGAGTAATATCCATGGTTGTTGCTCCTTTGCAATACCAGCGAGGCGATGGAGTGTGGTTGCCTCTGCCAACTGCTGGACGAATTGCTCCTATGAAAACTGGACCTCTGATTATTCCAAATTGGCGGCCATTGCTTGACGTTGTTGCCTGCTGAGGCGCATGAGTTTTGAATTTTTTAAGCGGAGGATTTGGCCACGACGGCAGGGACGAAACTAAGAAATTATACGGGTTGGCCGGACGATATTATTATTATTATTATTATTATTATTATTATTATTATTATTATTATTATTATTATTATTATTATTATTATTATTATTATTATAATATGAATATATGAATTGGGGATATGCAGGAGCACGATATCAATAATAACACATATGTTATTTTTTGGTGGCCCATTTTCAGTGCTTAGCCCAATTAAATTCCACTGGCCCATGAGGTTTGCTGAGGCCCATCAGCCCCAATATTAATACTCCCTCACGTGCCCTCTCCTCTTAACCCTAATCCCATTCTTCCTTTGCCACTCCCAGCGGCGCCCCCCCCCCCCCCCCCCCATCAGTTTCTCTCCTGTCCAGATTTCTTCACCACCATACTTAGGATTAGATTTGTTCTTCTTTAAGCTTGTGAGTGTGTGAGAGTGTTGGGGATTTCCGAGTGGTGTGAGTGTTTATGGGGTTGGGTTCACCGGACTTTGAGGGTTTGGTTGGGGTGTGTTTTCTCTTGTAGAACATCAGAGGTTTAGGGTCACCGGAAAGTGGTTTTCGGTGACAGGGTGAGCGGCGGCAGTGAGCTTTGGAGGCTCGGACAGTAGCTGTGCACATTGGTGACCGGATCTGTTTCGGCAGTGGTGACTTGGTGTCCCGGCGGTGGTGTTATTGCTTCCTTCTCTTCCCTTGTGACCATTTCTGTGATGGCTCTTGGTTGAGTTGATGCGTCATTGGGCTACCTGAGCCTAGGATTAATAGATCTATAAGATCTATTGGTATTTTCTCTCTTTTATTAAATATGTTGTGATATTATGTGTTCTTCTAACTCTTTGTTGTAGATCCATAAAAGAGAACTCAAGATTGGGACAGAAAGACGGGGCTGCTGGATCCGGGAAGAGGAGATCGAAATCTGTCCTCAAGTTCGAAGTACTGACCGAGGCCGAGGTCGGATCTGAAGGCAGCAGCCTTCAAGGCATTTCTGTTTTCTGTTTCTATTCGTCTTATGAGTGAACATGTATTGGTGAGCAAGCTATGTAAATCCCACTAGTATAGGCCTTTAAGGTTTGTAATAGTTAGATTAATACAGGGTAACGGATTTACCCAACAGTGGTATCAGAGCCATAGGCCACTGTGGGACGGGGGTTGGTCAAGGCACCCCCGCAAGGTAAAATAGCTTGATCCCTTTTTTTACAGTTTTATGCTCATTTACTTTCCTGGAGGAGAATACTCCGGGATGTTGTTAAATGTGTTGCTTGAATCTGTATGCTTGAAATTGTGTGTTTTGTGAAATCTGTCATTTACACTGTGTTATGTGTGTTGCTCTTAGTGTAGAACACCATTTCTGTGTTAGTGATTTCTGTGAACTTTGTGTGTAAAGATTGGATCTGGAACTTTTTGGGGACAGAAAATATGATTTCTGATCTCTGAAAAGTATTTTCTGAAAAGTGCTTTGAAAAGTGTGCTTTTTTGGAATCTAGAAAATCCTTTTCAAATTTTGAAAAGTGACCGTTGGAGCTTATTGGGCCACCCAAAATTTAATTTGGGCCTGTCCAACTAGCTGAGTCATTTCTGAATATTTTTGGGCTCCCAAAATTAATTTGGGTTTACTTAAAAATTTAAAAGGATGTCAAATGCTATAGGGTGGAACTAGTTGTGAGAAATTGGCCAAGTGTTTGAGCATTTATTTGCTCATTCCGTTAAAAGGCCAAACACAATAATGACTTCCACCTCGAATAGTATAGTTCCTTTTAATGGAAAGAACGACTTCAGCATTTGGAAGTGAACATGCGTTGTGTTCTTGTCCAACAAAGAAATTGGAATGCAATTGACCAACTCTTTGATAAAGAAGTTACTGAGGCTAAAAAGACTGAAATAGATGAACTTGCTAAATCTGCCATAATCCTTAGTTTATCTGATGTTGTACGTAGAAAAGTGAGTGATTGAGAAACAGCCAAGGACCTTTGGGAGAGGTTGTCTGAAGTTTATGTTGAGTCATCTTTGTCTTCTAGAATATTCTTGCTTGGTAAATTCTTCAAATTTAGATTGGATATATCTAGATAATTTCAATAAACTTGTTTAAGACATAAAAGCAACTGGAGATAAGCATATAGATGATTATGTGCCTATAGTGTTGTTCAATGCCATCCCTGATAGTTATTCTGATGTGAAATCTGCTATCCAATATACTAGAGACGATTTGACTTTAGATCATGTGATTAAAAGTCTAAAGAACAAAGAACTTGAAATGAAAAATTCCTCTAAGCATTTTGATAAGGTGTTTAAAACTAGGGATAGGTCTTGGAAAAAGAGTAATCACGAACAGCAAAATGATAGGGGCGGAAGCAATGTTAGGGGTCAGTCTAAATCACATAGATCTCAGCCCAAAAGTAAACATGATAAAAATGTTATAACTGTGGTAAGAAAGACCATTTCATTAAAGATTGTAAGCTTCCTAAGAAAGACAAGAATCAAATTGATAATCAGAATAATGAAGTTAATGCTATGACGGATGTGGTAGTTAGGCATGATGAGCTTCTAATGGTTCATGATTTAAAATGTTATTCTGATGTGAATATGGCTAAAGATGTTACAAAATCTAATTGGTTGTTAGACTGAGGGTGCACCTCCCATATGTCTCCTCATGTTGAATTATTTGAATCCTATCAACCTGTTGAAAATGACTTTGTGTTCATGGGTAATGACAATAGATGTCCTGTCCTAGGTATAGGAAAAATTGTGTTACAATTTGACAATGGGACAAGAGTCTGTCTTGATGTTGTGAAACATGTGCCTTATTTGTCTTACAATTTGATGTATCTTGCTACCTTAGAGAAGAAAGGTTTAGAAGGAGATTGTGTAATGGCATGATTAAAATGTTCAAAGGGAATTTGATTCTGTTTAAAGCCATTAGGAAGCATAATCTTTATGTGGTCTCTAATGTGGTTAATTGTGCTCTTGCTGCTAGTTCTAGTTCTGATAAGTTTAAACAGAATACGCTTTTGTGGCATGCTAGACTAGGGCATAAGAGTGATAAAGGCATGAAATTTCTGAAAGATGCTGGTTGTTTAAAATCTGATTTATGTGAAGTTAATCTTTGTGAATCATGCTTAGCTGGTAAACAACATAGAGTGTCTTTTAACTCTTCATATCCCGTTGGGATAAAATCCACCAAAGCACTTGAGTACATTCATGTTGATGTGTGGGGTCCAGCTTCGACTCCCACACATGGTGGTAGAAGATATTTTTTATCTATCATGGATGATTTTTCTAGAAAAGTTTGGGTATTTCTCATGCAAAAGAAATCTGATGTTTTTGGAAACTTTAAACACTGGAAAGCTTTGATTGAAAATCAAACTGGTTTAAAGATTGGTACACTTAGGACAGATAATGGGCTTGAATTTTGTAACCATCATATGGATGCTTTGTGTGCTAAATCTGGTATTAGAAGGCATAAATCTGTTCCTTACTCACCTCAACAAAATGGGTAACTGAAAGAATGAATAGAACTTTATTAGAAAAGGTTAGGTGCTTGATGGCACCTACTGGCCTTTCTAACATGATGACAGCTGCTTACTTAGTTAATAAATCACCCAATGCCCCTTTAAATGGTAAATCTCCCGATTCTGTCTTTTTTGGTAAACCTGTTGATTATGAACATCTAAGAGTGTTGGGATGTTCACCTTTTGTGCATACTAGTAATGGTAAATTAGACCCTAGAACCAAGAAATGTATTTTCTTAGGTTATCCTGAGGGAACTAAGGGTTACAGATTGTTTGATAGGTCAGGGGGTGGTTTTAAAATCATGTTAGTAGGAATGTGATCTTTAATGAACTGAATTCCCTATGAAAGATTTTGAGAATGATAGTACTTCTGTTGAGGTGGAGTCTCCTTCTGTGGAACATTATGTGAATTTGCCTGCTCCCATTGCTGTGCCTAATGTGATTGAAAATGCTGAAATTGGTGATCCCAATTTGCATGTGAATGAGGAAACAATAATTGATACTCATGATATTGATGAAGGTGGAGCTCAGAATGAAGAAATTAATTCTGAAAATGATTGAATGATCTTAGTGATTATGTTCTAGCTAAGGATAGAGCTATAAGAGTAGGTAAAACTCCTGCTAGGTTTTCTGATTGTGTTCTTACTGCTTATGCTATGACTGTGTGTGAAGAACTTGATAATCATGAGCCTAAATCATATCATGAAGTTGTTAAGTCTAAACAGGATAGTAAGTGGCTTAGTGCTATGAATGAGGAAATTGAATCATTACATAAAAATGAGACATGGCTGTTGATTTCTAGGGCTGAAAATATTTCTGTGATTGATTGTAAATGGATTTTTAAAATCAAACAGGAAACAAATTGTGAGAGGTATAAGACTAGACTTGTAGCTAAGGGCTTTACTCAGAAAGAAGGTGTTGATTATTCTGAAATATTTACACCTGTTGCTAAGTTCACTGCTATTAGAGTAATGCTTGCCTTAGTTGCTCATTTTGATTGGGAGCTTATACAAATGGATGTTAAAACTGCTTTTTTGCATGGTGATATTGATAAGAAAATTTGTTGAAGCAACCTGAAAGTTTTGTGGATAAAACCAAACCCAATCATGTATGCCTTTTGAAAAGTGCTTTGAATGGACTAAAACAAGCACCTAGACACTGGAACATTAAATTTGATAAATGCATGAAGGACATAGGTTTCTAAATATGATCATTGTTTGTACATGAAAGATGTGAAATCTGTGTCTATGTTCCTATTGATTTATGTTGATGATATGTTGTTTGTTAGTCCTTGCATGAAAAACATTGTTGAGGTTCAAAATTGTTTGAACAAGAGCTTTGACATGAAGAATCTAGGAGAAGCCAAATGCATTCTTGGAATGCATATTGTTAGGGATAGAGCTAATTCAACCCTATTCCTTAACCAGGCTGAATATGTGAAGAAAGTTCTCTCTAGATTTAAGATGTCAAATGCTAAATCTGTTGGTTGTCCTCTTGCTTCTCATTTCCTGTTGACTAAAGAACAATGCCCTAAAAATGAATCTGAAATGAAAGATATGAAATCTGTCCCTTATGCGCATGCCATTGGAATTGTTATGTATTTGATGATTTTTACTAGGCCAGATTTAGCATATCCTATAAGTTGTTTGAGCAGATTTATGGCTAATCCTGGTAGACCACATTGGGAAGTTTTGAAATGGCTTTTGAGATACTTAATCAAGTCTATGCATTATTCTCTGTGTTTTTTCTAAATGGCAAATGATATACGTGTGACTGGTTATGTAGACTCTAATTATGCTAATGATAGGGATAGTAGGAAGTCTACTACAACCTATTTGTTAACTCTAGGTGGGTCTTGTGTGAGTTGGAAATCTCAATTGCAATTGATGCACCCTGTGAAACCACACTTATACAAGCTTGAATTGTACCACAATATGTCCAAAATGAGTGCATTTTACCTTAATTCATTGCACTTTTAGGTGTAGTTCATGTGTTTTTATTTTTCAAGTGATCATGGTTAGATTTGGCTTATTTAGGTTAAATTTACCATGTTTTTATGTGTTTTTAATAAGACTTTGGCAAACCTAATGCATTGCAATGTTGTTTCAGGCATTTAAATGATGAAGAGCGATGTTCGGAAGCTTTATTTTGGAAAATAAGGAATATCTAATGTGATATGTGTACCAAGATTCAGACTTAAGAAAAGAAAAAAAAAGAAAAAGAAAAAAAAAGAAAAAAAAAGTTGAAATCTTCCCAGAATGCACCACAATAGCTTGGTGGCGCCTAAAACTGCTCCGGAGCGCCACAAAATGCGCCGCTGTTAAATTAAAAATTGGGAAATTGTCAGAATGCGCCGCTCCTCCTTGGTGGCGCCTAAAACCACCTTTATGCGCCACTTTTTGCGCCACTTTCAGAAATTTGGAAAATGTCAGGATGCGCCAGCTCTCTTTGGTGGCGCCGAAAACCTCTTCCGAGCGCCACTTTTTGCGCCACAATCGCGGTTGGGCAGTTTTCTAACCTCCCGAACACGGTTTTAAAGCCCGTTTCTTCCTCATTTTCGTAGGGCAGACTCATAATTCGACCAAAAACTCTCAGGAGGACTCTGCAGCTTTGGAGAAGAAGGCCGAAAACACCAAACCATGCCGGAGAAAGTGATCGGAGCGTCTTCTCTGACTGTGTTCTTCGCATTCTAGGTGTTGTCTTTCTTTTTCTCGCTTTGTAATGTCTAGGATTTGCTTTTAAACATAATTTCCTACTGTTTTCATGTTTGTAAATGGATTTCTGTATTATTCGTGTTAGAAGTGTTCTAGAACGGGAGTTCAGAATCACTTTGAAGTACGAATTTATCTTTTATGGAAGTATAATAAATGTCGATGTTTTAATTATGTAATCTGGGTTTATCTGCAAGAATTGTTAGAATCTGAATTAGGATTATGTATTAGATGCCTGGGAATGATCGATAATTATGTTTTAGCGAAGAATTTTGAAATCTGTATGTTTAATATGCTAATCTGGACTGATCGATCAATCTGTTCCAATCTGCTTAAATTAAATCTGGCAATATCCTAATCTGCTTAGATTCTAAATTTAGTATTAAAATCCAGTTTACCATATTTTATCAATATTTTACCATAATTGTTAGATTATTTACACTATTCTGCATAATTAAATGTTAGAATCTAATCTGTTTGATTTCTGCTTTGCCAAATCGGGAGATAAAAAGTGGAAATTAGATTTTAGTACCGGTCTTGGGAATAAATCACATTAAAATAGATTCCGGCATGTACACGCTGATTTGGGAAATGAAATGTGTCGTTTAATCACAATAGGAAAATTTGTATGCTTGGGAAAGACTCAAATTTATGCCTAGACTGATGATTGCAGAATGTTAGATAATTTAATTTGCTTCCATGAAGTCTGTTTTTACAAATTATGAAAATTAGGAAATTGGCATATATTTAATCTTTATAAAATCATTAAATCTGTTGAAATTGATCTTTTTAGACATTGGGAAATGCTAAATCATTATGCAATTTCACTTTTATATAAAGATGACATGTCCTAAATCATTACAAGCATATATCTTATCTTTATTTTTATTATTTTAAATTTTTAACTTGCTTTATTTTTAAATTTAATGCTATCATTTTAATTTAATCACCATTAGAATTAATCAAACTCTTTTCAAAATATAATATATATTATTAATGAACTTAAAATGACTAATTTTTCTCCAGAATGAAATAATATTCTGAATTCCCTTGGGTTCGACCCGGTATTCACCGGTTTTTATTACTTGATGACAACCATCCGCTTGTGGTAAAATATGAGTGGTGAAAATCACCCCATCAAGTTTTTGGCGCCGTTGCCGGGGAATTTTTGTGAAAATTATGTTGTTTTGAGTTCATTTAAATATATTTATATTATTTCTACTTTTTAAATATTGTTATAACTTTTTGCTATTCTATGTTGTGCAAGGGAATCAAGCTAAATCAGTGTGTGATCCTGAAATTTGAAAGAATATTGGGTTTCTCATCTAAAAAAGAAGAAGATTTGCAAGAGAACAAGTGTGAGGATGGCGGCGAGGTGCATGCAGCATATATAATTGAGGATTTCAAATGGATAGCCTCGATTGGAAAGCCACCTACACTTTTAAAGGTATTACCAACACACTTGAGGTACTTATTTCTCAATAAATTAGATTACTTTTAATTAAATGCATTACATCAAGTGTTGATATTGGATGCTAGAAAATTTGAGATTAAATTCCACATCTTGACAACATTACAACTTTAATGAGTTTTTTTTTAAGGGAATGCTGATATTATACAATGTTAATCAATAATTTTCCTATGATTGCATTACCTTTATTTAAATTGTTGTTTAAAGATGTGGAATTTGACCCTATAACTCATGAATGACATGATCATGGAAGTGCACCCACCATTTTGAGCTTTAATTTAGAAAATGATGCATTTGTCTTTGAATGCTAATTAGGAAATGGAATCCGCATACTGCCTTTGCATGCTTAGCAATAGTTATTTATATCTTTTGCTTAATATGTTTGATTTTCTTTTATTTTAGTTTATATGTTTTACTTACAACTTTTTTTAAAAAAAAAACAGGTTCTTGCATGATTTTTATTATATGTAATTTTGGAGTGACTCTTAAGAAATAAAGTGATCAATAACTAAATATTTTTGTGGTGATTTAAATAAAATATGAGAAAAGGCTGAAATTAATTGATAGAGGGATTGATGAAAATGAACAGAATTTCATAGATATTTATAGGGGATGATTAGAACTAATTAAGGTAATTTTTCTTAAGATGAATAGGAAAATGGATGGAATATTATGTTTCGATTAAGCAAATCATACCCTATTTTTGCTACAAAATTTGCACAAAACTGAATTTTTGATGTCACTCTTCATAAATGGTTTTCGAAAACTCAGTTAAACATCAAAAGTAACACAAACAAGGCATTTTGGGTTTCATTCATACTAATAATGCGTAAAAACTTGTTTGAGCACCACATGTAGTATTAAATGGAATCGTTGGGCTTGTGCCAAACTTGAATTTTTACAAAAGTCCATTCTAATTCATCTCCAATTAGCTCAAATTTAATCATAGATCTTCTAATTGGGCTTAAAAACCTACCCATTTAATGTAAACCTTAAAAAAAAAGATAATAATAATAATAATAATAATAATAATAATAATAATAATAATAATAATAATAATAAAATAGTCATCTCCCTCATGTTATCTCTTTCACAATCCTCTCTCTATTGAATCTCATAACCGCAATCATCATCCTCAATTTCTCTGCCACCACAGTTCTTTAAAAAAAATATATAGATATATAATAATAATAATCTGTTTTTGTTTGTTTTTATTATCATATTTATGGTTTATACATGTTTTTATTTTCATTTTATGTCACGTTATGCTTAATTATTTAGGTTTTTAATTTTGTTAATAAAATATGCCCCACCATATTTCTAATTTAATAATTAAGTACTGCATGTTATGTGGTGAAAGTAGAAGCTGAAATGTACTCGATAATTGAAGTTGAAATTGAGGCTCAAGAACCCTAGCTTCTCAAATTTGGGGATTTCTTGTTAAAGTGCTTCAAAGCTTCAATTTGGGGTAAGTATAGCTATTCTAGTTCAATAATCCGTCCAATTTTGTGATTTGGAATGCATTATTGTTGGTATTTGTGTTGTTGCTTTGATTTTGGGTTTATTAGAATGTGGGATTAAAACTTGGTTTAAGTGCATGAATGTTAGGTTGAAGAGAACAATATGGTATTAGAACATGTTTTCAAGCTCAACTTCAAAAGTTTCAAATTATTTATCAAAATTTTAGGATTGCAGTGTTCTAAAAACCGAAATTACAGTTTGGGAATTCTGAAAATTTGTTTAAAATGAGTTAAAATAACATGTTTTATCTTTTAAGTTGATCTATGAATATTGTTAACCATGTTGTTTTAATCTACATTAATAAATTTTGGTAATATTAAAGCTTGAAATTTCATGTTTTTCTAATTTATGAAAAAGAAATATTTTTATTATAAAAACTCATCCTATGAATTTTTAACTAAAAAGGCAAACTTATGTTATTTAAAATAATAAACTAAAAGTTCTTGTTCATTATTTCGAATCATTAATAAGAACTAGTTTGCTAATTTGGTTAGCTTTAAGCATTAAATCTAAAATTTTTAACAAAAAGGAAGTTTTTTTTATAACTTAAAAATGTGTTCTTTTTAATAATAAGTTTTAAGTTCTAGAAAGTGATTTTCTTGAATTTGTAAGAGACTTAGAACTTATAGCTTTTAAAATAAAATATATTGGTCATTTAGTTGTTTAAATCCCACATTCTAGGTTGATATATGTTTGCTTTATACATTGCACTTAAGTTAAACTTTTGGTTTAAACTTAAGTGTGAGGATGGGGAGCAATGCATATATTTAACATTAACCCAAAGTTTTTGTGTAACCAGGTTCCACAAATAATGTATAAGAAATACCTTGCTACTTGGTTGGATGTTTTTGCTATGAATATTGGCTTGTTCTGCTATGCACTACTTAGGTGTTTTATTTATAGTGAATATGGTAAGCATGTGGTTAAGTTTATATTTATGTTTAAGTTATGTTTATGCATGTTTTTAATTCTAATAAAATAGCTCTTACTTGAATCATGTTAAACTGGAATGTTGTGAGTTGTTGATTTGATAACAGGAAAGCAAATAACCATGATAATTGATGAAGAAGCGGGATTAATGTTATTGAAGTGTCGAATCTTTGTGATTTTACACAATGCAGGCATTAAAATCAATAAATTAAGATGGATAGATCATATTAAAAGAGCTGAAAATTTTTATCTATTTAAAAGGTATGATCTAATTCAGTCTAACTTTTTAAATGCATGCTATATTCTTATTTTTGAAATTAAAAAGTTTTAATCCCATATTTTAAATCTTCCATCATGCACTTAAACTAAACTACTAGTTCAGTTTAAGTGTGAGGATGGAGGAGTTTCTATTATGATCACATTCCCGAAATTCTTCATCAACAGGTCCATTTAGTTTATTCAATGTATAAATCATTTATTTAATACACCATACTCAGGGTTGAGTTATCATAAAGAATGAGGGTATATTTTGCTATAGCTGTTGGCATTTTGCTGTAAATTCTGCTCTAGAGCTTATGATGTTTTGCTTTTGGTGAATTATGAAATTTATTATCTATCAAATCTGTCCATACTTATTAAAGTTGCTGAAAATTGCTGTTAAATGTTATAATTTGAATTATGGATGGTGTTTTATGATTCTGATTACTTTGGAATTCCCATATGCACTAACAATCATATTTTCTTGAGTAATTGTTATATATACATATTAGAAGCAGGATATGCCAACAAAGGAGCAAGATGACAGCCGTGATGATGAAGTGAAATTCAGAGTCCTAAACATTCCAGGTGTGATCTTTTCATGTTTTATGTTTACTGATTTGAATGGAATAAATTTGTAAGAGCTTAGTTATGTTTTTAATATTTCCCTATGCTTTAGAATAAATATGGTAAATGCTTTAGGTTGGATATATTGAATATGTTATATTAAATTGTGTTTTCACAGTGTGCTATTATTTGAATTACCACATCACAGCCAATCTTAAGAGAAATCTGAATAAGTCTAATTGTTCTGCTTAGATCCGATTTTACAACTTAATGAGCATTATGATTCTCAGTTTAAAGTCCTAGACTTTGTTAAATTGTCATGCTAGTTGTTCGAACTTTGGTGACAATTCTATTTACTTTGCCGAAAGCTTTTGATTAATTAGACTGGTTTACTAGTTATGTGGAGAGTCATCATTATTTATATAAGAATATGCTCGTTCCATGTCTCCTTAAATGCTTAATTACAATAAAGTAAGAGTGAAACCCCTATTAAAAAAAAAAGATTAAATCTTGCAAAAAAAAAAGGAAAAATTAGAAAATGCAAGATCAAAAAAAAAAAGAGAAAATGTCGAATAAAGGGGTATTAAACAGAATATTTATAAACTCTTGGCTATATGACTGGCACGTATTCTTAGACATGAGTAGCTTTTGGAATTCAACCGTCTACAACTCAGCCAAAGTGTCTAGAATAATTGTGAAACCGAGTCATTAATTGAGCAAATTTGAAGACAGGAATAGAAAAGCATATTTACATTATTCACTCTCCCATTTCGAGTTGCTATGTATAATTAATCTACTTTTTGTACTGTAAGTGTTTTGGATATCTGGTTTTGACAACTGATGCATGACAATTTACCTTGTTATAGCACATTAAACTTTTGAATCTTTTTAGCTCATTGCGTTGTTGAAATCTATGATTTGGCAGAACTATACTGACTTCATCCTTATTATCTTGATTGGCATGTTGATGTGTTAATTGATTTCATTGCTCAAGGGACGAGCAATATTTAAGTGTGAGGATGTTGATGCACCCTGTGAAACCACACTTATACAAGCTTGAATTGTACCACAATATGTCCAAAATGAGTGCATTTTACCTTAATTCATTGCACTTTTAGGTGTAGTTCATGTGTTTTTATTTTTCAAGTGATCATGGTTAGATTTGGCTTATTTAGGTTAAATTTACCATGTTTTTATGTATTTTTAATAAGACTTTGGCAAACCTAATGCATTGCAATGTTGTTTCAGGCATTTAAATGATGAAGAGCGATGTTCGGAAGCTTTATTTTGGAAAATAAGGAATATCTAATGTGATATGTGCCAAGATTCAGACTTAAGAAAAGAAAAAAAAAAAGAAAAAAAAAAAGAAAAAAAAAAGTTGAAATCTTCCCAGAATGCACCACAATAGCTTGGTGGCGCCTAAAACTGCTCCGGAGCGCCACAAAATGCGCCGCTGTTAAATTAAAAATTGGGAAATTGTCAGAATGCGCCGCTCCTCCTTGGTGGCGCCTAAAACCACCTTTATGCGCCACTTTTTGCGCCACTTTCAGAAATTTGGAAAATGTCAGGATGCGCCAGCTCTCTTTGGTGGCGCCGAAAACCTCTTCCGAGCGCCACTTTTTGCGCCACAGTCGCGGTTGGGCAGTTTTCTAACCTCCCGAACACGGTTTTAAAGCCCGTTTCTTCCTCATTTTCGTAGGGCAGACTCATAATTCGACCAAAAACTCTCAGGAGGACTCTGCAGCTTTGGAGAAGAAGGCCGAAAACACCAAACCATGCCGGAGAAAGTGATCGGAGCGTCTTCTCTGACTGTGTTCTTCGCATTCTAGGTGTTGTCTTTCTTTTTCTCGCTTTGTAATGTCTAGGATTTGCTTTTAAACATAATTTCCTACTGTTTTCATGTTTGTAAATGGATTTCTGTATTATTCGTGTTAGAAGTGTTCTAGAACGGGAGTTCAGAATCACTTTGAAGTACGAATTTATCTTTTATGGAAGTATAATAAATGTCGATGTTTTAATTATGTAATCTGGGTTTATCTGCAAGAATTGTTAGAATCTGAATTAGGATTATGTATTAGATGCCTGGGAATGATCGATAATTATGTTTTAGCGAAGAATTTTGAAATCTGTATGTTTAATATGCTAATCTGGACTGATCGATCAATCTGTTCCAATCTGCTTAAATTAAATCTGGCAATATCCTAATCTGCTTAGATTCTAAATTTAGTATTAAAATCCAGTTTACCATATTTTATCAATATTTTACCATAATTGTTAGATTATTTACACTATTCTGCATAATTAAATGTTAGAATCTAATCTGTTTGATTTCTGCTTTGCCAAATCGGGAGATAAAAAGTGGAAATTAGATTTTAGTACCGGTCTTGGGAATAAATCACATTAAAATAGATTCCGGCATGTACACGCTGATTTGGGAAATGAAATGTGTCGTTTAATCACAATAGGAAAATTTGTATGCTTGGGAAAGACTCAAATTTATGCCTAGACTGATGATTGCAGAATGTTAGATAATTTAATTTGCTTCCATGAAGTCTGTTTTTACAAATTATGAAAATTAGGAAATTGGCATATATTTAATCTTTATAAAATCATTAAATCTGTTGAAATTGATCTTTTTAGACATTGGGAAATGCTAAATCATTATGCAATTTCACTTTTATATAAAGATGACATGTCCTAAATCATTACAAGCATATATCTTATCTTTATTTTTATTATTTTAAATTTTTAACTTGCTTTATTTTTAAATTTAATGCTATCATTTTAATTTAATCACCATTAGAATTAATCAAACTCTTTTCAAAATATAATATATATTATTAATGAACTTAAAATGACTAATTTTTCTCCAGAATGAAATAATATTCTGAATTCCCTTGGGTTCGACCCGGTATTCACCGGTTTTTATTACTTGATGACAACCATCCGCTTGTGGTAAAATATGAGTGGTGAAAATCACCCCATCACAATCTATTGTTGCTTTATCTACCACTGAGTCTGAATTCATTGCCATAACTGAAGCTTTTAAACAGGGAATATGGTTTAGTGGTCTGATGCATGAACTATGATTGAAAAATGAGATCACCATTTTTTCTGATACCCAATCTGCCTTTCAGTTACGCAAACATCCTGTTTTTCTTGATAGGTTTAAACATATAGATGTTAAGTACCACTTCATTAGGGACAATGTTGAGTGTGCAAAACTGAAATTGGATAAAATTTCTTCTGAATTTAATCCTGCTGATATGGGAACTGAGTGTTTGCCTACTGAAAAATTGATGTCATGCATGAAAATCCTTCACTTTGACTTTGGCTGATATATTATTCTGATGCATGATTTACTGCTTTCATACTTTGTGTATACTGTCGGTAAGGGACTGGTAAGTAAAGGTACAATTAGGCGATGATGATATCGTTCAAATGAGCACACTCTTGAGGAACACAGAAAATGGTCCAAGGTGGAGAATGTTGTTTTTTGGTGGCCCATTTTCAGTGCCTGGCCCATGAGATTTTCTGAGGCCCATCAGCCCCAATATTAATACTCCCTCACGTGCCCTCTCCTCTTAACTCTAATCCCATTCTTCCTTTGTCACTCCCCCCCCCCCGCCCCATCAGTTTTTCTCCTGCCCAGTTTTCTTTCCCACCATACTTAGGATTAGATTTGTTCTTCCGTAAGCTTGTGAGTGTGTGAGAGTGTTGGGGATTGGCCGAGTGGTGTGAGTGTTTATGGGGTTGGGTTCACCGGACTTTGGGGGTTCGGTTGGGGTGACCTCAGAGGTTTAGGGTCACCGGAAAGTGGTTTCCGGTGACAGGGTGAGCGGCGGCAGTGAGCTTTGGAGGCTCAGACAGCACCTGTGCACGGTGGTGGCCGGATCTGTTCCGGCAGTGGTGACTTGGTGTCCCGACGGTGGTGTTACCGCTTCCTTCTCTTCCCTTGGGACCATTTCTGTGATGGCTCTTGGTTGAGTTGATACATCATTGGGCTACCTGAGCCTAGGGTCAATAGATCTATAAGATCTATTGGTATTTTCTCTCTTTTATTACATATGTTGTGATATTATGTGTTCTACTAACTCTTTGTTGTAGATCCATAAAAGAGAACTCAAGATTGAGACAGAAAGACGGGGCTGTTGGATCCAGGAAGAGGAGATCGAAATCTGTCCTCAAGTTCGAAGTACTGACCGAGGCCGAGGTCGGATCTGAAGGCAGCAGCCTTCAAGGCATTTATGTTTTCTGTTTCTATTCATCTTATGAGTGAACATGTATTGGTGAGCAAGCTATGTAAATCCTACTAGTATAGGCCTTTAAGGTTTGTAATAGTTAGATTAATACATGGTACCGGATTTACCAAACACCATATATAGAATAATTTTGGATCATCGATCAATCTACAATGACTGGAAGGGTATACGTATGTTTTGGGGGATTGGCTTGACGACGACGATGCAACTGGGCCAGCTGGCAGTACCGACGGAAAAAGACATCGTCCTTACGACGACATATATCACGCAACGTCATCACTGGCTATATTTGTGATCCGAAAGATGATGAAGCCGACGACACAGTTGTTGGAGATAGAGATGTTGAAAAAAAAAGGGGTTTTGAGCTCCATTTTGCGTAATGACGATATTTAATGTGGTTAATTAAATAGCGTATACGAATTCTACATTTCGTGTAGATTTTCGTAGTGTATCTATTTTCTCAAAACTGTTGTCGGGTGAGTGAGAAATAGGTGGTCGAAGTGGGTCATTAAGTGCGGCTAGCGTTTGTGTGTTTGAATGGTTGTTAAAGAGTGGGTAAAGGTGGCGCATCCCACATTGCTTAAACAGTGGGAGTTGAATTAGTTTATATTGTTCTGCGTGTTAGAATCAATTAAACTAATGCAGGTTGGTCAATGCGGGGGAAGCCCACACGCGCGCGCCCGAGCCGAGCCGAGCCGCGCCGCGCCACGCCGTCGCCGTCGTCGTCGCCCGCGCCCGCGCCCGTGCCCGTGCCCATGGACTTGGACTTGGATCTTGGTAATTGGGCTTTGGGTGGGCTTTGGGCCTGTCTATCTTTTTAGACAAAATTTATTTATCAGGCCCATGCCAAGCCCAATCCTTGAAGCCCACTTTGATTTCAACAGTTGTTGAAAACCATTTGAATTCCAGTTGAAACCGCTCCATCAATACCCGGTCGTCAGTTACGACTCCTCCAATCTCTATAAAAGGCAGCGTCAGGCATTAGGCATTTCACACCTTCAAACACCTCTGCATTCTGCATAATCCTCTCCTCCCGACTCCCTCAGCTCTTCGCTTTGCTCGCCGGTCGTCGACGTTTGCGGTGCTGCAACGACGAGACGTTCGTCGTTTTACCTTTGGAGACGTTCTGCCGTTGCCGGAGCACTACCGGGGCATGAACGTCTTGCGGGAAGAGTTCCATCTCGACTCGACGTTCTCTCTTATTGTTGTAACCGTTCAGTTCTTACAAGCGCAAGACGTTTAAAATGGACGGTTCCACTGCAGCCGCCACCGCCTCCACTGATGTTTCATCCGCCGCTGCCGCCACCGCCTCCGTTTTCATGCTTGGGTCTGTCCAGGCGTCCACTGTCGTTACCCCAACCGCAGCGGTGCCGTCAATGCTGACCAGACCTACTGTCGTTCCTCCATCCGCAACGCTGCATCCGATGCCGCTGCCGACGGCAGACCCAAACGGCTCTATCGATCAATACTTGCTTGATCCAACGACGGCCTTTCTGCCCCTGTCGCCGACGCCTAACACTGGCGGGTATGTTTTGCCCAATTCTGGACAGTTTATCTCTGGACACTCATTTGGAACTGTTTCGTTCCAGCCCAACGCTTCGGTTGGGGCGTCTTTGCCTTTTTCTGGACAAACGGTCGGGGTTACACCCGCAGGAATTAATAATAACATGAACACCGGTATGCAACCGGGCAGTGGGCCGCTAAACACTAGTTTGCCAACTTATGTTCAGTCGGAGCCGGCCTTCGTGCCGGGCGTTGGGCCGTCAACGTGTTCCGTCCCTATGGCGTTGCCAAGGTCATTTGGAGTGGCCGAGAAGCCGTCAAAGTTTGACGGGCATGATTTCAAGACGTGGCAGCAGAAGATGTTGTTCTATCTGACCACTCTTGGTTTGGCCGGGTTTTTGAGGAGCAGCTGGTCGTCCCTGTCTGAGATGGAGACCGATCCTCAAAAGATCTTCGCCAAAGAACAATGGATTCACGGTGATTTCATGTGTAAGAATTTCATTCTGAGTGCTCTCACGGATCCTTTGTACATTGTGTACTCTTCTGTAAAAGGTGCAAAGGAATTGTGGATTCAGTTGGAACGGAAGTACAAAACGGAGGATGTTGGTACTAAAAAGCATGCCGTTTCCAAATATCTGGGTTTTCAGAAGATTGACGGGCGTTCAGTAGTTGAACAAGTTCAAGAGTTTCAATTACTGATACATGGCATTCACGCTGAGGGAATGCAATTGCCCGATGCGTTTAACGCTGCGGTTGTGATCGAGAAGTTGCCTCCTTCGTGGAAAGACTTCAAGAACTACTTGATGCACAAGCAAAAGGAAATGTCCCTTGAAGATCTTGTTACACGGATCAGAATCGAGGAGGATAACCGCAAGGCCGTGTTAAGGAGCCATTCTGTGGAGGCTAAGGCCAACTTGACTGAAACGACCGGTAAACGCAAGCAGCCGACCGCTGCGGGTAAAGGCAAAGCGGTTGCCGATGGCCAAAAGAGGAAGAAGTTCTCTGGGAATTGCTACAACTGTGGCAAGGTTTTTGCACATCAGTGCCCGAAGCCGAAGAAGAAGAAGCCTGCTAAGCCTGCCGCTAACGTGGTACAGGCTGAACCTGACGGTTGGGAAGACAACCTTTGTGGAGTGGTGTCTGAAGCTTTGCATATTGATGATGCTAAAGGTTGGTTTGTTGATACCGCGGCTTCGTGTCATGTGGCTGCCAACAGGGAGTTCTTTACTTCATACCGGACTGTTGAAGGCAGAAAGCTGCACATGGGAAACCAAGCATCATCTGATGTGGTTGGCGTTGGGAATGTGGTACTGAGGCTGACTAGTGGCAAAAACTTGACTCTGAAGGATGTGATGCATGTCCCTGATATCCGGAAGAATTTGGTTTCTGGTTCGCTGCTAGTTAGTAGTGGTTTTAAACTTGTTTTTGAGTCTGGTAAGTTTATCATGACTAAGTTTGGAAAATTCCATGGTAGAGGCTATCTCACCAATGGTCTTTTCAAGTTTAATGTATTGGCTAAACGCCAAGTTGTTGAGCAAGCTTCTGGTAATAAAATTGAAGGTTCTTCTTACTTGCTTGAGTGTTTTAATTTATGGCATTGTAGACTTGGACATGCAAATAAAAATGCTATAAAGAGATAGGTAAATTTAAATTTACTTAAAGAAATGGAATTCAACGATAAAAACAAATGTGAAATTTGTGTTGAAGCGAAAATGACAAAACTTCCATTTCCAAGTGTTGAAAGAAATACTAAACCCCTGGATTTAATTCATACTGATGTATGTGATTTTAGATCTTTGCAAACTCGGGGTGGTAAAAAGTATTTTATTACTTTTATTGATGATAGCACTCATTATTGCTATCTTTATCTGTTGAGAAGCAAAGATGAAGCTATTGAAGCTTTTAAAAACTTCAAGCTTGAGGCTGAAACTCAATTGAATAGCCGTATTAAGGCTATTCGGAGTGATCAAGGAGAAGAATACATTGCTCCGTTTGCTGAATTGTGTGCCGAGTCCGGAATAATTCATCAAACTACAGCTCCATATTCACTGCAGTCCAATGGTGTTGCGGAACGTAAGAACCGTACGCTAAAGGATATGATGAATGCCTTGTTGATCAGTTCAGGGTTACCCCAGAACTTGTGCGGGGAAGCTGTTTTAACAGCTAATTATATTTTAAATAAAATACCTCACAAAGGTAAGGAAGTAACGCCTTACGAGTTATGGAAAGGTAGAAAACCTTCTTTCAAATACCTCAAAGTGTGGGGGTTCTTGGCTAAAGTTGAGGTGCCACCTCCTAAACAAGTTACAATCGGCCCCAAAACAGTTGATTGTATCTTTATAGGGTATGCCCTTAACAGTAGCGCGTATCGTTTTCTGGTACATAAATCAGAAATATCTGGTATAAGTGAAGGAACGATATTTGAATCAAGGAACGCCGTATTGTTTGAAGACATATATCCTTACAAGGATAAAGTGGAATGTTCAAATAAAAGAACGTTTGATGAAGCTATGAGCTCTGATCAGCTGAAACAAACTGACAAGGGAAGTATTTCTCCTGAACCAGTTGAACTTCATCGTAGCCATAGGGCCAAAGTGGCTAAAACTTTTGGTCCAGATTTCGTCACTTTTATGTTAGATAACGAGCCAAGAACTGTGAGTGAAGCTCTGGCTCGACCAGATGCTGCATTATGGCAAGAAGCCATAAACAGTGAGTTAGACTCCATTATGCAGAATCGCACTTGGGTGCTTACTGATCTACCGAAAGGTTGGAAACCCTTAGGATGCCGTTGGGTCCTTAAAAGAAAGTATAAAGCCGATGGATCGATCGATAAATACGAGGCTCGCCTTGTAGTTCAGGGCTTTAGACAGAAGGAAGGAGATAATTATTTTGATACTTATTCTCCGGTATCCAGAATCACCTCCATTCGAGTGTTTCTCTCGATTGATGCACTTTAGAATCTTGAGATACATCGAATGGATGTTAAGACTGCGTTCTTAAATGGTGATCTAGATGAAGAGATTAATATGAATCAACCAAAAGGCTTTGTTGTTCAAGGACAAGAGCATAAAGTCTGCAAAGTGGTTAAATCTCTGTATGGTCTGAAACAAGCGCCTAAGCAGTGGCACTTGAAGTTTGATAATGTGATGTTGTCAAACGGGTTCAAGTATAATGAATGTGATAAATGCGTTTACTACAAGGGAACAACAGACAAATTTGTTATTTGTATGTAGATGACATGTTGATCATGGGCAGTGACTTGAATATGATTAATCAGACCAAGAACATGTTAAAAAGGAATTTTGACATGAAAGACATGGGTGTAGCCGATGTCATATTAGGGATAAAAATCATAAGGCATCCCGAAGGGATCGTTCTTTCTCAGTCTCATTACATTAAGAAAGTGTTTAGGAAATTCAACGCTTATGATAGTCCTCCGGCAAAGACGCCTATGGATCCCAGTGATAAGTTGAGAGTGAACAGAAGTGAACCTGTTGCTCAAGAAGAGTATGCAAGAATCATTGGTAGTCTAATGTACTTGACTAATTGTACTCGCCCGGATCTTGCATATTCAGTTAACAAACTGAGTAGATATACTAGCAATCCAAGTCGTGAGCATTGGAAGGCTATTATGAGAGTCTTGAGATATCTGAAATATACTCAAGAGTTGGGGTGACATTACACGAGATATCCTCCTGTACTTGAAGGGTACTCTGATGCCGATTGGATATCAGAGAAAAGTGATTCATTATCCACAAGTGGTTATGTCTTCACGATTGCTGGAGGGGTTGTGTCTTTGAAGTCACAAAAACAAACGTGTATAGCCCGATCCACCATGGAATCTGAATTTATAGCTTTAGATAAAGCTGGTGAAGAAGCCGAATGGCTTCGAAATTTCCTCGAGGAAATTCCATGTTGGAAGAAACCTGTGCCAACAGTAATGATACAGTGTGATAGTCAAGCAGTTATTGGCAGGGCACAAAATGAGATGTATAATGGTAAGTCGAGACATATCCGTCGTCGACATCATACCGTTAAGCAATTGATTTCTAGTGGGGTGATTTCTCTAACTTATGTGAAGTCTGGAGATAACCTAGCGGATCCATTAACAAAAGCTATCAACAGAGATCAATTTTGCAAATTGCGAGAGGGAATGGGGTTAAAACCCACACCTAAAGAATGACTACATTGGTAATCCAACCATGATGCGTGAAGATCCCACAAACTTGGTTCAAAGGGACAACTAAAATGTATGATTTCAAATGTGAAACACTTTTGAAGAATAATTTTCATCCTTTCCCTCAGAAGCAATGATGAAGTGTTTGATGCCTGTCTGTGGTAGAGATTGAGTTTAATGACTCTTAATGGTTCTGGAACTGTGTGTTCATATAAGTATGACAGGATACTTGTTCGAATCACCTATATAAGTAGAAGTGTGGTCGCTTCAGTAGAGACTTATGAATCCAAAGGGGGTTTCCATGGCCTGGAATGGAACCAAACGTGAGAGCGGGCAAAGAGCCTGAAAAGTTACTGATTATTTATTATTGGTCTAGTATACGATGTGGGGGATAGTTCAAGAGTAAAATCACTACTCCGCCTGTATACTCGATAATATTGATATGGTTTAAGTTCAAAGCCAAAAACTACTTAAACCCGTGCAGTAACCTTTCTTTAAAGAAGGAGTCGGGGCATTTGCATTTGCATTTGCATTGCATTCACTACTGCTGTTATTTCCACTCATGTGGGGGATTGTTGAAAAAAAAGGGGTTTTGAGCTCCATTTTGCGTAATGACGATATTTAATGTGGTTAATTAAATAGCGTATACGAATTCTACATTTCGTGTAGATTTTCGTAGTGTATCTATTTTCTCAAAACCGTTGTCGGGTGAGTGAGAAATAGGTGGTCGAAGTGGGTCATTAAGTGCGGCTAGCGTTTGTGTGTTTGAATGATTGTTAAAGAGTGGGTAAAGGTGGCGCATCCCACATTGCTTAAACAGTGGGAGTTGAATTAGTTTATATTGTTCTGCGTGTTAGAATCAATTAAACTAATGTAGGTTGGTCAAGTGCGGGGGAAGCCCACCCGTCCCGTCCCGTCCCGAGCCGCGCCGCGCCGCGCCGCGCCGTCGCCCGTGCCCGTGGACTTGAACTTGGATCTTGGTAATTGGGCTTTGGGTGGACTTTGGGCCTGTCTATCTTTTTAGACAAAATTTATTTGTCAGGCCCATGCCAAGCCCAGTCCTTGAAGCCCACTTTGATTTCAACAGTTGTTGAAAACCATTTGAATTCCAGTTGAAACCGCTCCATCAATACCCAGTCGCCAGTTACGACTCCTCCAATCTCTATAAAAGGCAGCGTCAGGCATTAGGCATTTCACACCTTCAAACACCTCTGCATTCTGCATAATCCTCTCCTCCCGACTCCCTCAGCTCTTCGCTTTGCTCGCCGGTCGTCGACGTTTGCGGTGCTGCTACGTCGAGACGTTCGTCGTTTTACCTTTGGGGACGTTCTGCCGTTGCCGGAGCACTACCGGGGCATAAACGTCTTGCGGAAAGAGTTCCATCTCGACTCGACGTTCTCTCCTATTGTTGTAACCGTTCAGTTCTTACAAGAGATGCATAAAGTGCAGCTGCTGTTGCAACAACAACTAACATTGCAAAATATACACGCCCGCCCCCCGCCATCTTAATACCTACTATCTTATTACTAAGAATTTCGTTTGCTGCACAAAATTAATTACTTTAAAAGATTGCACTCACCTGCCTTCAATTTATAGCTAGTGGGAATGGCCTGGATTCCTGGGTGCTTGCTTGCTTGCTTCATTAGATACCATCATATGTATGTATGTGTGTGTTAGTTATATTTGCCAATATAAGAGTAATATTTTTATTACTTAGTAACATATTCAAATGCTTTCATAAAATAAAAGGTAAGATACTAGTACTTGATAGTAGTATATCACTTAATAAAATTTAATAAAATTTAATAAACTAGTATATATATACAAAATTTAATAAACTAGTATCACCCGCCCGACTACCGCAAAATGTAAAACCATACATAGATCTCTTAAGAGAAAAACAAATGTATCTCAAAATCCATTAGTCAAGTAGAGACATAAAAGTCATGAAACTTGCATTACATAATTTCTCCCGCTATACTTTTAAGATCTCATGTTTCATCATACTTTAAGATTTCATGTTTCGTGGAGCTTAAGGGTTGATAAAAACCTACCACTGTACTACATGGAATAGGTGGCGGTAAACAAAGACACTTCCAAGTCCCAAGTAAACTATTGTAAGCAGTTGCAACAATGTATCAAATTGTAATGTGGGACTTGATTAAATAATGTGAATGATCCTAAGCTAACTATTAGAATTCGTTATCATTAATATTTCAATCCAAATAGAACGGTCGTAGTAGCTTAAACAATACAGGGAAATGGAATAATCATAGCTGCCTCGATCAAATTCGAATTGATCATCTCCGATCAAATTCGAATTGTTGGTGGCAAACTCCAACGGTGGACGCCTGGTTCGATCCAGAGAATTGCCCAAAATTAGATCCCCAATGAACTGTTCGAAGTGCAAGAATAAGAGAAGAAACAAATGAATCAATAGAATACAAAAATGAATTATTCAGGCACATATCAAATAGTAAACCTACAGCTAAACTACATACATCAATAAGATCAATGAGGATGCATCGCGGTTCAATAATCACTTTAATTATCTAAAATGATTATCCCCAAAACTCATTGAGAATTGTAACCATGTACACATTTTAAGTACTTCCGACAACAAATGAGCTTGTTTGAGGTTGTTGGAGCATGCCTAGATTGTCGCAATGGCAGCCATGTTCAATTTGATATCGTAGAGCTGCTGTGAGCTTTATTGAAAGAAATTCAATTGAAGCAAAAACAAACAAAGGAATTCTATAAACATCATGCTAAATTCCTTGAATTTTTCATTCTTATGGCGAGAGCTTCAAAACATGAATGAGCTTTGCTCAGCTCCACTTGATTTTGCAAATACTGCACATAGCTGCTGATCTCATTCACCATGACTACTATTCATATGGTCTGTAATTTAACATATTAGAATTAATTAATCGTCTATTTGAGACAACAAAACGATTAGTGGACCAAAGATGATCAAGAATCATTGAATCAATCACCCTATAGCATCTTGGAACAATGTATTCCAAGCATCACTTAATCAATCTCACCCTGCAAGCATCCTCCTGAAAATTTAAAAGATCAAGAATGCAGCACCTGGCTGCAACACAAATCAACAAATCCAGTGGGACATGGCAATGGATTGGAAATCTTTTTCTCTCTGAAGATAGTATGTTAAGGGGAAAGAGATGAAAAACTCAACAAAGAAATGCAAAGGACCAAATCAAAAATTAACAGTATAAAATAAATGTGTCAATCTCTTCATCATTTCAGGCTGAAAATATAAGGCAAAACCACAGAATGAATTCCAAGTTTTAATTTTTCTTCTTTGAAGTGTTTTCAACCTCAGGTTTGAAATACAATTGCTTTTCCATAAATTGTAAATATAGAAAGCTCAAAATGTAGGAGTAAAACTTCAGAATAACATTTCTTATCTTAGACGGTACTCTTCCTAGATGCTCTGAACCCACACTCTGAGAAAGATGACTATACTAATGGGTTTGAGTGAGAAAAACTCCAGCTCTTTTTGCCTAGTAGCAATCATGTAGTAATTTTGGTTGATATTTGATTGAGAGCGATTAAAAACTCCAATTGTAAAAGGATTTATAAAGCAAAACTAAAAGTTTGTTAGATCTACAGCAATAATAATCAATTAAGGCAATGGTCCTCTTTCAGGTTGCATGTAAGTTATTAAGCAGAATCATAACTTACTAATCTACATATGGATCATGTTTAAGTGTAAGCTTCTGAGGGATACATATAGATACATAATCATGGGAATCATATAGCTTCAGTTATTTATAATGTACTTAGTTAGTTCAAGGGAAAAGCTGTTACTGTCAAGGCAGACATGAAGTCATAAATATTTGATAGATAAAACAGGATGCATTCAAGTAGAAACATATATCCTAAAATATTTGATAGAATGTATGAATTAATGTTAAAATAGAGATAAAACCTATTGAGAAATGCACATATTGTTGTCAAAATCACTAAATTGAGTAATTCGGTTACTCAGCTGAAGCCATGTAGCAAGGAGGTCCTGAAATTGAAAATTAGAAAGTTCTTAAAGAGATTAAACACATCTATTGATGCAACAAACAGAAATTTTGGTTATTATAGATTTGCTTCTAGATGGATTCAGAACAATATACCATCACAGTATAATAGCAATAGTACTATGCCATACATTTATATGTGATTCCTCTTTCATATAGAACCATGGTAGTAAAAATTCTCATATATAGTGCTATTGAAATTAGAAAAAATTAATCTTCATCCATGTGAATAATAAAAGATACCTAGGGTTGCATCTAGAACCGAAGATGGTGGTGTTGCTTGAGAGGCTTTGAAAATGTAAGCTCTGAGAGCATCATCCCATCGCTTAAGTTTCTCATACCTTGAAAAAACAGCAAGCTTTGTATTAGTAACACAAAAAGGTCAATAGATTTTGGAAGCAAATTGACACTTATCATCATTCAGTTTAGCACACAGATGTTGTTGAGCATACGTTAGTATTCAAACTGCCGCCTAAATAAAAGAAGCAAAGAAAAAGAATAAAGATCAAATATATGTAAAAGAAAATTAAGTAAGAAATTAAAGCTCCCCAAAACAGGCTTCATTTGAAACATGATTTCCAGATATCATGTCCAGAATATTATGTTTGTAGAACAACAAATACGACATGTATCCAGCCAACCCAAAATGCGGTCAAATCTTCAATGATTTTTACATCCATCAAACCAATTGTCATTGGTGTTAAGCACCAAAATTTTGTTGAAAATGATTACCTTGCAACTTAAAATCCAAGGCTATGTTTTCAGATTCCTAGCATTAGCGCTCATGTATAAATGATATACCTTTCCACTTCTCAGTCCGCAGAACTAACTTTAATATACAATAAATTAATTAATTAATAAAATCAAAATATAAAAACCTGTCATACCAGTAGCCAACAAACCAAGATACACAATCTGAACATAGTTGGTGTTCCTCCATTTCTCTGCATAACCATGTGTTCTTTTTAATCATGCATAAATGTCATGAGGCTGAGTAGCTTTAGAAATTCACATATATTATGTGAAAAATGTTAAGTATGACAAATGGATGGTTGAAGTAAACATCATACGTAATGGGACATTTTATCGAACATTTAATAGGCACAATATAAATTTTGAAAACAAAAAATTATGCCAAATCCAAGTTTCAAATCTCATTCTGGTATCAACAACAACCATTTAATAGGTACAACAGAGTATACTTATTACACAAAGCAGTCAGCAAATATCACAAATATCACGACAAACTCTTCATTCTGTTATCAACAACAACCATTTGAAAGAGAAATCTATATCTATACTGTAAAAAGAATTGTTGATTTTAGCTACAATGAAATCCTTATGGACATCATAATTCTTTTTATTTTCAATTCTTACCTTGAAGGTCCATTGTCAGTTCTGAAATTGATACTGGGACATAGTTTAACCAAATAGGAAGCGTCTACAATATGACCCTTGCATCTTCAGTTATGACCCTGAAAACAACAATTGCTAGGAAAGGGGAGAGTGCAAGAGAGAGTGACAAGAGAGTGCGCGAGAGAGAGATAGAGAGAGGCGGCACCGCCATGGTCCAAATCTCTGTTCACTTTCTCATTCTAAGCATTGAAGAAATTTGAAATTTGAAGCAGAGAAGAACGGTGGAGCGCGGGTGAGATTAGAGGTAGAGAGGAAGGTGGCGCCGGTGGCTGTCCGATGAGCAAGAGCGCGAGCGAAGTCGCCCTTTCCAAAGAAATCGCTTCTCAAATGGAGTCGAGTCGCTCTTCTGAAAGAAATGGCTTCTTCCCAAATGTCATGATATCTCTACACTCTCTCTTTCTAAGCATTTCTTTCAAAGCAAAATCTGAAAATTAAGCATTTCTTTCAAAGCAAAAGAAAATTTTGGCATTTTGTGATTAATTGAGGTGTGTTTCCAGAATCAACTTCTTTCCACCTCTGTCATGATTTCTCTTCACTTCTTTCTTTCTTTCTTTCTTTCTTTTTTTTTTTTTGATATAGCCTAAAAAGGCTAGCAAAAGAAAGAAAAATGCAAAGGAAAGAAAATCAAGCAACACGAGTGAAAGAGGCGCCAGTAGCATCGATGTCCACCAAAGGCGATATATCATCCGGCGGGAAGACCAAGTAGTATAAAATTCCTCCGAGTGAGCCGCCTTACGAGCAAGACCGTCGGCCAAGACATGATGAAGGGAGCAACCTTCGAAACTTTGAAGCAGACTACGCACTTCTTGAATAGTTGGCCAAAGGGAATGGCGGAAAATTGCTGCCCCCATCACAAGCCTCACAACATCCATGGAGTCAACATAACACATCTTCAAGCTCACACCGATCTGTCGATCCAGGAGGAGACCAAAGCGGAGAGCCAACAACTCGACTTCGACAATAGACCGAGGTCCAAGTGAGCCACTCCACGCCCTTATCCAATGTCCAGAACGAGATCTCACCATAGCGCCGAAGCCTGATGCATGAGGCTGTTCAAGAAGTGACACCATCTTCAATCCAGCGGACTTGCTAAGTCTGAACAGACCGAACAATCCCAGGCCGACTATCTACATTGTGTTGTAGATACACAGACTTGAACAAGACTTGATCTTGAGTTATACATTCATTCCGGAAAATTCGAGCATTACGTTGACACCAAATCGTCTAAAGCAATGCGAGAAACCAGTTCTCCAACCCCATTCCAGTCAAAATCTATTGTCCCTCTCCTCCAAATCAACAAGAATATCACGGAAGTGAAACCCTCCTTTACTCCACACCTGCTCTGCCCATGTGCAATGGAAGAGAGCATGATGCCAATCATCCTCATGCTCCCCACAAATTGAGCATAAGGGGAAGCTGGCTAAACCTCAGACGCCATGCCCCAATATCCACAAGAGAACTCCAATCTTTTCCGGAATGTTAAGTTTCCACATCCACGACCAGCCCTTGTTGCTACCCTCCATCGGACACAACCACTGGTAACCGGACCCGACGCTGTAAATTCCCTTGGAGTCACCCCTCAAATGCAAAACATCAGGTGTATTAACATTAAAAAATGGAGTAGTAGTTGCTTCTAGTTGATTAAAAAAATTGGCAGGCAACCAAGAATAAACCACATCGAACTTCCAGCCATATAATCCATTTTCAGTAAGTAATTTTGTGAAAGTGGTCGTCCCACCTTTGCAATAGTGGTCAGCTGCATTTAATTTGTTAGGTAAGGAATTGTTAAAAGTGGGCCTAATACTGTGCATATTCCTGTTGATTTCGCTGCGGAAGTTGGCTATAAATACAGCCTCATTCATTTGCAATATCTCACCCCAAGCAGCAAAGCAGAAAGCCAATAGGCAGTGTTGCTGCAAATTCTTGAGAGAGAGAGAGAGTCTATCTTTAGGCTTTTGTTAGTCTCCCCTTGTCGAGTGGGTTTTGTCTGTCAGGAAATTACTTCCAAAACCTTTTGTATTATTTCTTCCCTCATAGTGAAATAATAATTCGGTGGGGCCCGGAGGACGTAGGCAAATTTGTGCCGAACCTCGTTAAATCTTGGTGTTCTCTTTATTGTTTAATTAATAGCTCCATTATTCGGGTATAATTTTGGTGGAAACTAACCCGATTTCCACAACAATTGGTATCAGAGCCTTGGTTGCATAGTATGCTCTGTGGTCGCAGCTAAGCTGATCTTCCACATCAGAAACGCATCTAGGTTGAGCTACCGTTTGTGAGCTATTAATTAAACTTTGAAGCAGAAATGGCGGATAGGTCCAGTGAAACGTCAACTTCAGATTCGAAGCCGTTGATGACATCGTCATCACGAACGATGGTTTCAAATGCCAAATTTGATGTCGAAAAATTCGACGGTACCAATAATTTTGGTATGTGGCAGTGCGAGGTGTTGGACATCTTGTACCAGCAGGAGCTGGATGGGGCACTTGAAGAAACCAAACCAGATGGTGTTGATGATAAAGACTGGACGAGGATCAACCGTCTTGCGTGTGGTACAATTCGGCTATGTCTCTCAAAGGAGCAGAAGTATCCGCTTATGAGAGAGACGATGGCGCACAGACTGTGGAAAGAACTGGAGGATAAATTCATGAAAAAGAGCACGGAGAACAAGCTCTACATGAAGACGAAGCTGTATCGATTCCAGTATTTGCCCGGTACCACGATGAATGAACACATAACAAGATTCGATTCTTTGGTCACCGATTTATTGAATCTCGACGAGAAGATAGATGACGTTGACAAGGCGCTGATACTGTTAGCTTCGCTCCCCGATGAATACGAGCATATAATTGTTAGTATGCTGACTGGAAAGGAAACAATTTCCTTTAAAGAAGTTACCACTGCCTTATATTCTAACGAGATCAGAAAGAAGGATAAGTTAGAACACAGAAGTTCGACTGGTGAAGCTCATACCGTTCGGGGCCGTAGCCACAAGTACAAGCCGGACAGAAGAGGCAGATCCAAGTCACGAGGCAGAGTGTCGAAAGACGAATGTATCTTTTGTCACGAGAAAGGACATTGGAAGAAAGATTGTCCTAAGCTGCAAAAGAAAAAGGGGAAAGCAGTAGCAGAGGCTTGTGTTGCTGATAGTGATGAGACAGAGTATTCTTTAGCTTGTGTCTCATTGGTAACGACGTGCACTGACGACTGGTTGCTAGACTCAGGATGCTCATTCCACATGTGTTCCAGGAAGGAGTGGTTTGTCAACCTTGAAAGTGTTGACGGTGGAGTTGTCTACCTAGCCAACAACGGATATTGCCAGATAGCTGGAGTTGGCTCAGTATATCTGAAGAACCACGATGGAACAACCAAGGTGCTGACGGAAGTTCGGTACATACCGAAATTTGCCAAGAACCTCATATCAGTGGGAGCCTTGGAAGCCAAAGGCCACTCCATCAACATTCAGAATGGGATTATGAAAGTGATCTCGGGAGCACTTGTCGTCATGAAAGGTATAAGGAAAAATAACTTATACCACTTCCAGGGCAATACAATGGTTGGCATTGCAGCAGCAGTATCAGAAGCAGACAAGGAAGAGGAGATGACCAAGCTATGGCATATGAGGCTTGGGCATGCTGGGGAAAAATCCTTGCAGACTCTGGCAAAGCAAGGATTACTAAAGGGTGCAAAGACTTGCAAACTTGAATTTTGCGAGCAATGTGTTCTGGGAAAGCAAACGCGGGTGAAGTTCGGAACAGCAATCCATAATACTAAAGGCATTATGGATTACATTCACTCAGATGTGTGGGGACCTACCAAGACGGCTTCTCTGGGAGGAAACCACTATTTTGTAACGTTTGTTTATGACTTTTCCCGGAGAGTATGGGTGTATCCCATGCGAACAAAAAATGAAGCATTCGGGAAATTCCTCGCTTGGAAGAAAATGATGGAGAACCAGACCGGGAGGAAGATTAAAGTGCTTCGATCTGATAACGGCACAGAATATCGAAATGACCCTTTTTTCGATTTGTGCAAAAAGGAAGGTATTTCCCGACATTTCACTGTGCGGGACACGCCACAACAGAATGGGGTGGCTGAACGGATGAACCGAACCTTATTGGAGAAAGTTCGGTGTATGTTGTCCAATGCTAATTTGGGCAAGCAGTTCTGGGCTGAAGCGGTGACATATGCGAGCCATCTAATCAATCGACTACCATCAACTGCACTTAAAGGCAAGACACCTTTGGAGGCATGGTTTGGCAAACTTGCAAATGATTATGATTCTTTACGTGTGTTCGGTTCCGCTACTTATTATCACGTGAAAGAATCAAAGCTGGATCCGAGGGCGAGAAAAGCTGTTTTCGTAGGGATATCTTCTGGAGTAAAAGGATATCGCCTATGGTGCCCGGAGATGAAAAAGGTGATCTTTAGCAGAGATGTTACCTTCAACGAATCGATAATGTTGAAGAAGGTAACAGAGAAGCAGACGGATAGTACTCCTCAGCAGGTGGAGCATTATCCTCAACAGGTGGAGTTTCAGACATCTACAACCAGAGAAATAGATGGTCAACCAATAGAAGACGATGGTCCAAGTACCGAAGAAGAGCCCAGAGAAAGTGAGATTTTAACCCAAGAACCTCAAGAGCAACAAGATTTACCAATTGCAATGAGGAGGCCAAGAAGAGAAATTAGGATACCTGCTCGATTCGAAAGTATGTTGGCCTATGCACTTCCTGTTATTGAAGAAGGTATACCACAAACTTTTCTTGATGCAAGAATTAGTCCGGAAAAAGAAAAGTGGAAGAAAGCCATGGACGAGGAAATGCATTCCCTTGAAGCAAATCACACGTGGAAGCTAGCTAAACTCCCAGAGGGAAAAAAGGCAATTGGTTGCAAGTGGGTCTATGCTCAGAAAGAAGGATTTCCAGAAAAGAATGACGTTCGCTACAAGGCAAGATTGGTAGCTAAAGGCTATGCTCAAAAGGAGGGAATTGACTACAATGAGGTATTTTCCCCTGTTGTAAAACATTCCTCTATTCGTATTTTGTTGGCCTTGGTAGCGCAGCTTGATTTGGAACTAGTTCAAATGGATGTAAAGACGGCATTCTTACATGGTGATTTGGAGGAGGAAATCTACATGACCCAACCAGAAGGATTTGAAGTTGCTGGGAAAGAAGATTGGGTTTGCAGGTTGAACAAATCGCTGTATGGATTGAAACAATCTCCAAGGCAATGGTATAAGCGATTTGATCAATTTATGATTGGCCAGAAGTACACCAGGAGCAGTTTTGATCACTGCGTATATTTCCATAAGCTACATGATGGATCTTTCATTTATCTTCTTCTATATGTAGATGACATGTTAATTGCTTCGAAACATAGAGGAGAGATAAACAGGTTGAAGTCCCAACTCAGCAAGGAGTTCGAAATGAAAGATCTCGGTGAAGCAAAGAAAATTCTCGGTATGGAAATAACGAGAGACAGGAAGAGGGGCACTCTGAGTTTGACTCAGAAGCAATATCTGAAGAAAGTATTGCAGCGGTTTGGCATGACGAACAAAACCAAACCTGTAAGTACACCGTTTGCTCCTCATTTCAAACTTAGTGCTTCACAATGCCCGAAAACGAAAGAGGAACGAGAATACATGTCAAAGGTTCCTTATTCAAATGCGGTGGGTAGCTTGATGTATGCAATGGTGTGTACAAGGCCTGACATTTCACATGCCGTTGGAGTAGTGAGCAGGTACATGCATGATCCCGGTAAAGATCATTGGCAAGCTGTGAAATGGATTCTAAGGTATATCTTGAAAACCTTAGATATTGGGTTGATATTTGAGAAGACTAATGTTACTGGTCAACATATAGTTGGGTACTGTGACTCAGATTATGCAGGAGATCTGGATAAACGTCGATCAACTACTGGATACGTATTTACTCTTGCAAATGCACCAGTTAGTTGGAAGTCTACCTTACAGTCAACCGTTGCTTTGTCAACAACGGAGGCAGAATACATGGCCATTACAGAAGCTGTTAAGGAAGCCATTTGGTTACAGGGATTGCTGGATGACTTAGGAGTTGGTCAGAATCATATAACAGTGTTTTGTGACAGTCAAAGTGCCATTCATCTAGCAAAGAACCAGGTATATCATGCTAGAACCAAGCATATCGACGTGAGGTACCATTTTGTGCGGGAAATAATTGAAGAAGGTGGAGTCAAGGTACAAAAGATCAAGACCACCGAGAATCCTGCAGACATGTTGACGAAGGCTGTAACAGGTATCAAGTTCGAACATTGTTTGAACTTGATTAATGTCTCAAGATATTGAAGCTGGCGCTGAAAAGCGCACTTGGAGGTCCTGCCGAATTTCGTGATGAGAGAACCTCGAAGGAGACACTATGATTGGAAGTTGGGACGCACCAAGGTGGAGATTTGTGAAAGTGGTCGTCCCACCTTTGCAATAGTGGTCAGCTGCATTTAATTTGTTAGGTAAGGAATTGTTAAAAGTGGGCCTAATACTGTGCATATTCCTGTTGATTTCGCTGCGGAAGTTGGCTATAAATACAGCTCATTCATTTGCAATATCTCACCCCAAGCAGCAAAGCAGAAAGCCAATAGGCAGTGTTGCTGCAAATTCTTGAGAGAGAGAGAGAGAGTCTATCTTTAGGCTTTTGTTAGTCTCCCCTTGTCGAGTGGGTTTTGTCTGTCAGGAAATTACTTCCAAAACCTTTTGTATTATTTCTTCCCTCATAGTGAAATAATAATTCGGTGGGGCCCGGAGGACGTAGGCAAATTTGTGCCGAACCTCGTTAAATCTTGGTGTTCTCTTTATTGTTTAATTAATAGCTCCATTATTCGGGTATAATTTTGGTGGAAACTAACCCGATTTCCACAACAAATTTAAAACTTGAAAATTTAGCATTTTGTACAATGAAATGTGTTTTTATTTTTTAAGCCGAGCCATATAAGCTATTTTTCTATTCATAAGTCATACTTGATGAGTGGAATACTGTTCATAAGCTATTTTACTGTTCATAAGGACACACTTTTTTAATTATTAATAGATTAATAGATAAGTGAAGCTATTTTATTATTCATAAGCTATTTTACTATTCATAAGTCATTCTTGATGAGTGAAAAATTGTTCATAAGCTATTTTAAGGACAAACACTTTTTTTTAAATTATTAATAGATTAATAGATAAGTGAAGCACATACATAGAGGAAAAAAACTAAGAAAAACTAGTAAAAAAGGGGGAAAGAAAAAGCCAAAACCAACATACGGAACTGCAATCAAGGATAAAAGCAATCTTGATTGAGCAAATTTAAATCCTAATATTCTATCAAGTTGAAATAATAGATAAAGATAATCAAATAATATTAATGAGTGAAAGCCTAATATAGAACATTATTTTTTTTATGGGTAAACAGTGACACATATGTCGGAGTCCAAACCATACAATAAAGAGAATAAAGGGGAGGGATATGGGGTCGGGTGGGGATCGAACTCTCAACCATAACCGCTAGGATAAATTTTCAACCCAATATTATTAAATAAATGAAGCAATAAATTACTATAAATAATCGAAAATAAAATTTAAGACCGATTTTATGATAAATATAAGAGTATTCATTGATTTTTATTTTAATAAGTATGGATAAAAGGTCCAAACCATGTCCATCACAAGAAGGCAGAAGCGCACGACACGGGTATTCATTCATTTTTATTTTTATTTTTATTGTAAAAGAGGACGCCAATGCGCTAAGAAAAAACTAATTCATTCAGAAGTATTAACCCAAGTTATTTGGGTGCGTATTTTCTTGCGCTTGCCCAAGGAAAGGATAAGGAAGTAAGGGACAATCAATTACTACTATCAAATTATTGCAAATGCGGGAAAACTCGACTCGATCTATCAAAATTAAATTTTAAAAATATAAAACTAAAAAAAATTATTAGACACAATTTAAACTTTATTTATACTCTCTCCGTTTTTCAAAAATTATAAGAGTGCGTTTGGTACAGAGAATGGAATTGCAGAGAATTGATGCCAGAGAATGGAATTGCAGAGAAAGGGAATTGAGCCAGAGAAATGGAATTGATTATCATGTTTGGTGCAACAGAGAATTCAACAGAGAAACTGAAAGAGAATCCATTCTCTTGTTTGGTTGATTAGAGAATTCAATATAAATGAAATATGAAATTTATAAGTTTTAAAAAATTAATTACATTATTTGATTGTTATAAATAAAAATATATATAAATATAAATAAAATACTTGACTCAACTATAATAATTTTTTAGAATAATGGTTTATTTAATTGAAAAAAATATGCACAAATTAACAACAAAAAATATTTTGATAAATCCCAATAAAAGTATAAATTATAACCAATCCTTTTACAAGCAAGATTAAATTCAAAATAAAGTAATATGTGCAAAATTAAAGTAAACTTCAAAATAATCAACTACCCTATAAAATCATCCACAATTACTTTTATCATATCAATTTTGCCTTCTTGATCCAAATTAAGAAATGTACGTGCGTGCGCCATATCATTTCCAATCAAATCCGCAAGCCGCTTACTGCCCCTTCTGTGACATTTTTACCATTTTCTTCAGTGATTATGTCCACTGTTGCATTTGCAATTGAATCTGTGATTGCAGATCTGCTTCGTAGACTTTTTGTGATTCTTCCCTGGGTGTTGCGCAAGATATCCTCGGTTTCTCCTCAACATCTTCTCCATCGCCACTTTCATTTCTTGTTTCAGTTGTGGGTTTCGCCCCAGACACTTCTTCATTGCCATCACCACCCTCATTTCTTGTTTCAGTTGAGTGTTCCACTTTTTTGTTTCAGTTGAGAGTTCCACCCCAGCCAGTTCTTTGTCACCACCCTCATTCCATTTTTCAGTTGTGGGCTCCAACCCAGCAGCTTGGCTTGATGTCACTGCTCTCAATCTTTTCCTTGAAGGTGATGGAGGTGTCGTCTCTCTGCTTTGTTTGGTTCAAGTTGAGGTGGTACTAGGGCAAATGTTAGCAGCTGCAGCAAGGCAAACGTTTGGTTACATATGCAACAAAAATACAAGCAGCAATGCACTTTCTTAATTTTCTCCATTTTTCTTGATCATTCATGTGGATCTATACAATAATAACAAACCATTTGGTTAAGTGAATAGAAGACAGAAAAACTAGAAAAAGAGGTCATTTAATTGAATAACCAAGCTCTAAAAGTACCAAATATGGACATAATTATTGACTATTATTGAACTACTATATGCATTCTCATGGCAGGCAGCTTCAAACAAGCTAATATTCAATGTAACTTCTATTATAGATAAAAGCCTCTACCATAGTATATAGGTGAGATTATATGAAATATACACTAAAAGTAATAAAGCTCATAAATAACTAAACAGTAGTTGTAGCATAAGACTAATTCACTTGAATATAATCAAACCCCAAGTTTTTGAATGAGCAAAAACCCATAAATAATTCCAAGTAGTACATCCAAAGTGCCTTACCCTATGCTTAAGAAGCATGTAAGCCAATTGAGAGGCATAGACAGAAGTTTTCAACGTCTCATTACCTTCTCAAATATACAACCCAATTGATTCTAATTTTTCTTAACATCTTTGGTACCAAAAGACAAGAACATCCTACACTACTGATATATACATTTAACCACTTATGAATCCTTACACAGTTTTATTAAACTAAAGTATAAGGTTGCGCATCAAAAACAAGAAATACAGAAACCTCCAATGATCTTCAAAGAGATAACCAGAATTTGCCAACCATGTAAGAAGCAATTCTTTTTTTTTTAAAAAAAAAAGAAAAAACGCAAAACAAAAACTATGAACCGGATTGATACAAACATGAGCACAATGAAAAGATACAACTGAAGCAATACCAGGAAACATTGTTGGTACCTGGTTATATTTTTCAGGCAAGGGACGGCGACGGGGACGGGTTCTGGATCCAGAAAGACACGGCAAGGGACGACGATACAGCAAGGGATGGCGACAGGGCAGGGGACGACGACATAGCGAGGGACGGCGACAGGGCAAGAGTCGGCGAAGGGTTCCAGATAGACACAGCAAGGGACGGCGAGTCGGCGACAGGGCAGAAGAAGGATGGCGATAGGAAGGGAGAGGTAAAAAGAACGACTGGTTCCAGAGACAGAAACGATGGCGATAGGTGAGAGTCGAAATTGCGATAGGTGAGAATCGAAATTGCCAATTCTCGCCAAATCTCCGTACTTTGGAGAGAAACAAAATCAGAGAAAGAGAATCCAATTATTTCTCGGTATTCAAATCTGGGGCCCAACCAAACAAGAGATTTGGGCTCAATTCTCTTTCCCAATGCCCAAATCTCTGTACCAAACAGCCCCTAAGTGTTTCACGTTATCCAATGCATATTTTAATGCTTAATATCTCAAATTTCGTAAAAGTAAAAATTATAAAAATTTGATATTATAAAACTACGCGATTAGACGAATCTAACAAGATCTCACTTGACTATGTTTTATCTCGTATAATTGTGTTAAAAATTTGAATCAAAGTTACTCAATGAATAATGAATAGTAACAACTATGCAAATCTATATAATAAATCCTGAATATTTTTTGGCATGTGCAGACTCTTTTGTCCTTATTAAATTTAATTCATCCTTCTTAATTTTAAAGGGTTAATCAGTCATTATACGCTCATTTTTAGATCAACGGCTCTTAAGTTTACACGTAATATGCTGACTAATTCCACACACATCATCAATATCTATATTTAGAAAATAAATCTATCTATTAATATAACAAAATCTTTAGAAAATCTTCATATATATTTTAAAAACATATAATTGAATACATATATATATAAATTAATTTTTTGGAGAAGCTATATATAAATTATTTGATTGTATACATAATATTTTAAAAAATATTAATACTATAATATTATTAAATAAATTTAATTAGGTTACAGATTTATGCCTAATAAATATACAATCATATATCAATATAAGGAATATAATAATTATATTTTAAATAAAAATATTTAATTGAAAATATGATGTAAGCATTAAATTGACCCTAAATATATTGATTAATGTAAAATGATCAATAACCTAAAAAATTTTGTACCATTCTAAACAAATTCTACATATATATTTTTTTTCGTTTTAAAGAAGAAAAAAAAAGACTAAAACACATCATAGTATAATTATCCGCATCTATTTCAGTATAAAATAAAAATGAATATGAAATTTGGAGTAAATTGTTATACAATTTTTTTTAAAAATAATTTATACGGTAAAACAATTTAAGAAGTGTACCCCTAAAAGACTTAGTATCGGAGTATAAATTCGATTTTAAGGGTTATAATAATAATGAATTGAAAAATAATAAAAATTTAATTTAATTAAATAAAATATTAACTACCAAATTTTTTTATAATCAATATAGAAAAGAAAAAATTGAATAAAATATTATGGACTAAAATAATATTTAAAAAATTAACAAATAATCAAAAGGTAATTATAGTTAATTTTTTTTTTTATAAAATTATGGATTAGTCCATGAAAACTAATCACAACAAAAATTTAAAATAGTAATTTGTGTGGTTTGGGCTCCCACACACCTTTACCGATACATGAGTGTCACTATTTATCAAAAACAATTTAAAATACATTACATAATAAAATATAAGTTTTAAATGATGAAAAGATAATAAAAAAAGTATAAATAATGTTTTTAAAAAACATTAGGGATAATAGTCAAAATGTAAAACATATTAGGGAGTAAAACTAATATTTTTTTTAAATCTTAATAATACAAAATATACTCCATCAGTTCCGGTAATACCGTCCCAAAACTTTTGGACATGGTATTTTAGGTATAATGAGTTATTGTGATAAAGCAGAGTAATTAGTTGTTTTAGTTGATGTTTATGGAATAGTTTTTCTAAAACGGGAAATGTGACAATTGTAGTGGGACAGACCAAAAAGGAAAGTGAGACAGAATTAGTGGGACGGATGGAGTAATTTTTTCTAATTTTGAATAGTTAAGGAGTATTTATTTTCCACTTACTCTCATCATTTTAGATATGAAAGAAAACTATATATATATATATATATTTAATTTTGTAACAATAAAAATAATTTATTTTATATTATTTCCACATGAGTTTGAATTTCCATCATTCATCTTATTATCTCCTTTATTTTTCTTTTAATCTTTTATTGCATGCATTTCAATCACTATTTAAACAAAAGAAATTGAATATCATGTAATCCAAAAAATAGTATATTCTCATTTCATATCGTCATATTCGTTAACACCCGTGCGTAGCGGGCGAAAAAATCTAGTGTTACAATTATTTCTAAACGAATGAAGTATTTTGCAGTAAGTAAAACTGTTAATTTAAATTCAAATTATATTCTATATCTAGCTTACTTAGTTAAGTTAGTTAAGTTGGGGCTAGAATTTTAAATTTTTTTTAGTCAAGCTCGAATTACACTTCAGAGGCTCCATCGACTCGATATCACCGCAGTTGGCACTTGGGAGGGACAAGCTAACGACGACCAACGGCGGCCCCGCTTTCCAAATCAGACTAATTCAGGGTGGGTTTATCCTTCTTCCTTTGCCCGTCCCATCTCGTTCCCTTCAGCCAAGTCCCAATTCAATTCGGCCTTTCCTCATCCCGGTGGCGGCGGAGACTCCCGTCCCACGTCCCGCCGTGTGTGCCTTCCTCCATTACTCCTGAGACCCCAATACCATCTCTTCATCCTCTCAATTTCAAAATCCAACACAAACGCACTCAGCTTACGCCGACGCTGCCACTACCGTTGAGGCCCGCCGTTATTTACCACCGTTGCTTTCCTCTCTATTGCTTTCTTCTGTTACTATTTCTCCTTCCCGCTTGTTTAAGTCGCGCTACAGGTATAAATTTTCATTGCCTCCGGTTCTAATTTTCTGAACGATTTGGGCATGGGTTCCTGCTGCTGTGAAATGTTTAAAGAGAGGGAAGTTTGGGAATTTGGTTTCTCTTGGTTGTTGCTTGCCTTAATTTTTCCGGTGTATTTGCTACATTATAATTATTGTCGATTTTATTTTAGAGGGTTTAGGGTGCCCTGTGTACTGTGTATTCGTAGGAATTCCTCTTCGTGTGTTGTTATGTGGTGGGTTCTTGGCTTTGGTCCTATACTCTCGCTGTTGCTGTGTAGAGGAGAGGGAAGTTTGGATTTTTAGATTTTCTTGGTTGATTGTGTATTATTTACGGAAAGTTGAAATTTTGGCTCTGAATTTCTCTCCTCCAGAGCTGTAGCTATTACAGACCGGGAAGAGAATATTTTTCTATGTTGATTCTTGTTTGTTGCTGCGCTGTTGTGAATGTCCCTATGCTACTTTGCAAATATTGGTTATTTTGGAGTGTTTATTTGACCGTGCATGTCTTGAACGTGTTCGATACAGTGCTTGATTAATTTTTTCATGACTTGTGGCAGTGAATTTGATTTTGTGCTACCGCTGGCTGACACTGCTTCCTTGTGCTTTTTATGCTTCCCCCTTTGATTTGCAAATGATTTGGTTTCGATTCTTGCATTGCCATTGTCTTGGAAGTTTAGCCGACTTGTGCAGTGGTCTATGCATTGTTATTTTTGTTGCCTTCTGATGATGACCAGTTGCCTGTGATAATTGCTGGACTGCTACCTCTTTTGGTTGCTCAATGTATGAGAAAGCATCTAGGGAGGGTTTATTTGCCTGTGGATTTTTTTTTTTTGGTTTTGTGTTTGTATTTTTTGGTTTTGTGTTTTGCCTGAGAAAGCATTTAAGGAGTTTAATTCTGATAATAGCTGCCAGATACGTTGCTTCATTGCATGCAGGTCAATGTTGTTTGCAACTTTTTCACTTAAAAGTCTTCCAAGTAGCATCCCTTATCCTTCAAAACAAGCCCCATGTTTTCGCCAGAAGCATTTGGTTCCCGCACGGCTTCGGGTCTCGGCTTCATCAGCGATGGCCAATGGAGTTATGGTTGAGTACACACCATGGCTGATTGTTGGTTTAGGGAATCCAGGAAATAAATATCATGGTACACGCCACAATGTAAGTATATTGGTTGTGGATTCATTAATCTGTCTTTAACCTGTTTCTTGTTCTTCCGGAAAGGGGATATGCTTCTGATTCCTGATTACATTTTGGGACTTCATTGTATACTAGGTTGGGTTTGAAATGATTGACCGTATCTCTGAATCTGAAGGAATTTTGATGAACACTATACAGTCCAAAGCGTTGATTGGCATAGGTGCTTATTGTACTTTTTTTATTTTTCACTAGTTGATCTTTCCCTGCCAGACAATTGTGAAAATGCCTAATTGTTGTAAGGAATTTTGCTGATATAGTAAATACTCTGTTGTTTAAATACAATCAGTGCAGGTTCCATTGGGCAGGTACCGGTTTTATTAGCCAAGCCTCAGACGTATATGAACTTCAGTGGAGAAGCGGTGTGTACTCACATCTATTCCATTTTGGTATTGCTTTGAAGAATGTTATGGTTCTTTGTGTTTAATAAAGCTATTCAATTATAAGATGAGTTTTTTGGTGGGAGGGGAAATTCATTGACCTTGTATGCATGAAGCATTTGTGGCATAAATCACCATCCACAATTCTTTTTCTTTTTTTCTTTTTAATTTAATTTTTCTAGTAAAAGGCAAAAGAATAGTTTGCTATGTAGATGCTTTTAAGACCATACACCCTTCATGTTGGAATGGTGTTCTTCAATAATATTATTGATAATATAGCTTTCAATTTAATTTGGCATGTTTCAATACTGTAAGTTAAAACAACTTCGTTAGAATTCTTCACAAGTTCATCTTTTTATTTTTGTTGTTTATGTTTAGTTCTGAACATTGACTTGTACTACAGAATAAGAGTTCATGGTAGGAATTATCTTCCCCGACATTCAATTTAATTTGGCATGTTTCAATACTGTAAGTTAAAACAACTTCGTTAGAATTCTTCACAAGTTCATCTTTTTATTTTTGTTGTTTATGTTTAGTTCTGAACATTGACTTGTACTACAGAATAAGAGTTCATGGTAGGAATTATCTTCCACGACATTCGAATTTTTTCCAAACGGACTCATAAGTAAAAGGAATATAAACATCAAGAGTGGTCTAGAATACCTTTTAAAAATCTTGTCCATTAAGAACTAAAATGTTAAAAAATTATAATTAATATTTTCTTCAATAAAACCTATGTTCTAACACCAATTTTTGATATATTATAGAAAATATATTTGCAATAAGGACTATATTGAACAAAGTCAAAACTGCCTGGGGTAAAGGTCAAGGTCAACAATGTAAATCTTCAGGGGTCAAAATTAATATGCTGAAATACAATTGATGAAATTGGTAATTTACAGGAAAGTTAGAGGATTATTTCTGCTATTACAAAGTTAAAAGATGGATTTGAAAAACTTGCTAAGTTTATGACGGTTTTGGCTATCTCCCTTTTTTGTAGCAGAGTCCATTGGTGCAATTTCATCCCTCCAATTGTTGCAAATTGAATAACATATTAATTTAAAAATAGAAAAAAAAATTATTCTAATTTTGTATTATGGTTAATAATTTTATAGTTTATACAATATTTTTTTATTAATTTACTTTAGAGTATCTAATTAGATTAAAGATTTTAAGGTTTTTTATTGTTTCTAAGAATTTTATTTTATAAAATAAAGTTTAAACATAAAGATAACTAATTTATATTGGCATAATTAATGAGTAATGAATCTGTGTGGGCTAATGTATAATTTATAAGAATCGATGGGTATGATTGAAAAGATAAATAAGTTTGTATAGGAAAGAATATATAGAGAATATTCTTTTGAGTTTGAGTTTAGTGTAAATGGTTGGAGATGAGTTACTGTTTGATGCGACATTTACTGTAAAATAGGTTTGAGTATAGTGTTGGCTATTGGAGATGCTCTTACATATTTATACAGGACTTCCATCTCTTTATCAGGAAATGCATTGTAATATAAAGTGCTAACAACTCATACTCTAATAATTGTAAAATGCAATTAATGATCATTCATTGTAGTACAAATTAACCTTGACTGGTCATATTTTAGTTCATATAATAGGCATGCTGGTTCAAATAATAGTTCAAATATCCAATATTTACTGAACTGAACATGTTGCTGCAGTTGGTTTGAATATTGTTGGCATTTATCTAGTTCAAGTAATCCAATAATAGTTCATCCATCTTTATTCAATTTTCTAGTTATTCATCTTCGTCTTTATAACGACTGTATCCTATTAAATGGATTGGCAGACATTAAATGCTTATGCTCTCAATTGTGATGTATTTCTAATCACAATTCTTATTTTGCATTTTCATCTTCTAAAGTTTGAATTACCTTGGACAAGAGTGGGTACATTAAATTTCTTCCCATGTAAATTGTAATCAGGTTGGACCACTTGCTGCATATTATCAAGTACCATTGCGGCACATCCTACTGGTCAGTCCACATTGTTATTTATTGTAGTGATATAGTTTGTAATAGTTAAAGCATAATTAATTACAAATCATTCTGGAGTCCAATGATGATTACAGCAGAAATTCTCATGATTTTTTCAACTAATATTTTAGGTTTATGATGAAATGAGCTTACCCAATGGAGTTTTGAGGCTTCAACCTAAAGGAGGGCATGGTCACCACAGCGGGTATTTTCTCTTTGTTAAGCTTGTGAATACAAGTGTGTATCCAACTGTCATAGTGTTAAGATTGAAGGTTATATAATAATTTTGCCATTGCTTTATGGTCTAATGCTTTGAAGTCCCAAGAAAATGTAACATCTGATCCATCTTCAGGTTTCTTCTAAAAGCATGGCTTTTCTCTGGTAATTTGTTTTTAAAATATGCTTGAACTTTTCATGGCATATGACTTGTGTATTTGTTTTAGCTCAGTAGCTATTGAATCCAGTTTTTGAGTTTTATGAACCAGCAGGTATTGTTGCTTGGGTGATCAAGAGCATGAATATTGATTTCTCCTCATTTTTAGGCTTGACTTTTATATAATTGTACAGTCTCCCTTGATGCTATCAAGTTCTTGAACTTGGGGATGGATGTGAGAATTAAAAAAATTATGATCATTTGGTCCTCTTGTACTTGTCCAATTTTGTCAGCTTTTTCAAATTAACACCATTTCATGTGATATTATTCATGATGCATACTTTTTTTTCCTGGGCCGCAGTGTGAAGAGTGTCATTGGGCATTTGGATGATCGTCGTGAATTCCCTCGTTTTTGCATTGGTTGGTTGCTTAACAGCTTACCTCAAAATTCTATTATATATACACACACATATTCTGTGTTCAAATGTGTGATCAAACACCTCTCGGTATTCCCAGGTGTTGGAAATCCACCAGGTACAATGGACATGAAGGCTTATCTTCTTCAGAAATTCAGCACTGTTGAAAGAAAACAGGTGTGTACATTTACTTTCATCTATGAACATGGATATCCTTCATAGAGCTTCTCCAAAAATGGTGAACTAGAATGAAACGTTTGGACAGGTGGATGCTGCACTGGAGCAAGGCGTAGAGGCTGTAAGAACACTAGTCTTGGAAGGATTCAGCAATCAAATTACCAGATTTAATCTTGGTCAGAAATACAAGTATCATAAAGTTTAATAGACATGAAGTTTTTTTTGTTTTTTGGTGGTGTTAGATCCAACATATATATACAGTGAGTTCTATTTATCTAGCTTTGGCTCCTTTATACATCTTTTTTCTCATTCGGTCATTTTCTAGAAAAATGTCCATGGTCTTTGGACATGAAGTTGATTAGTCATTTGAGGCCATGACAGCCTCATCCTAGAAGGAATATTAGAATATCCATCTCTTTGGACATATCTGAACATTGGAAGCTCAAGTCGGCCCCCAAAGAGTTGATCGGTTTGTTTCATTAATATTACTGAACTTGTCTAAAAGGATTCCAGCAATTAGTCCAACATGCCCGGTCCGAATTAAATTTAGTTTAAATTTAAAAAAAGTGTAGCACGCAAAACCATACCTACAACGTATTAAAAAATGTGCAAAAATTAGTATATAGTATGTTAACTGAATATTTGATAGTATTAGATATAGAGGATGTTTGGAAGCCGGTATATTTAGGAGCATATAGTGGATTCGATCAGCATATTCTCTCAAAATTCTTTTCTGAATCTGCTATTCACTAGCGAATTCGCTGACTCCCAAACATTCCATAGAGTGCGTTTGACAAAATTAACTCTAGCTGTCAAGCTGGCTCGAGAGGAGCTATAGCTTTTGATAGAGTGTGTGTCATAAGTAACGGTGGCTTTTGAAAGAGTTAAAAAAAATTAATTGTATTAGTAACATAGCTTCCAAAATTTCAAAAAGAAGCTTATATTTGTACACTGTTGAGCTTATTTCGGCAGAGCTTCTTTACTAAAACTCTCAAACGAACAGACCCAATATGTGAATCCTAAACCCATATTAGATATTTGGTAGCTAAACCACCATTAGATTATTTACAAAAGCATTGTCGAGTATACATAGTCGAGAATAATCATTTCAATTTGGATGGAAAAAAAAAAAACTACAAAAAGTGAAGCATATAAAATTAAGGTCCGTTTTATTGGTCTTATTGGATGAGTTTAAATAGCTTCTTTGATCAATGCAAAATTGCATTGATAATAGGCTAATAAGAGCCTTCGATAAGATCAATCAAACAAGGCCTAAAATTAAATACATAAAGCATCAAATTAAGGCCAAGACTTTTAAACTTCAATAATTACTGCCAAACACCACAACATGAATTGGTACAAATGGAGTCACACTCACTGTTCCTTGCATGATTGAAGGAGACAGACACAACATAAATTACCTATAGTATGGACAGATTCATCTTAAACAAAAATCTCACTGCTATTTGCGTAATCAACCTTGTGTGGATTGTTCCATGGATTGATTATCCGTACAAGACGGGCTTCGGAGGAATGTCTATGGATTCAAGGTTCCCTTTCAGCATTTCTAAGACCCGAGATATTTCTGGTCTGGTATTTGGTCTTGTCTGAATGCACCAGAATCCCACCAAGAACATCTTCATCTCTCTTTCATCCCTCTTGTCGAATGCTTTCTCTCTGACATCGCCCGCTACTTCCTTATAGATTATGTCCGGAAAATAATCCTCACCTGATTGGACTGCCTCCATCTCGGACATATTTCTTGCTCCTACCATTTCAAGAACCATCATTCCGTAGCTGTAAACATCAGATTTGTGAGAAGGTTCTCCAAAGGTCCTCGAAAATATTTCAGGGGGCCATGTATCCCGCGGTCCCTCTTCTTTCACGCCCCGATATTTTACTTTCCATCTTCTTACATAACTTAGCCAGTCCAAAATCAGCAATCTTTGGGCTGAAATCTACATCCAGAAGAATGTTCTGAGGCTTGATGTCGAAATGAACAATCTTAGAATTGCAGTCTTCTGTAAACCATTGGCAACTCCAATTGCAATCTTGTATAGTTTCTCTATGTCCAAAGTATGACAATTTGCATTCCCATTTCTGCTTAGAAACTTATCCAAAGATTTGTTGGGCATAAATTCGTACAACAGGGCTCTCTTCTTTCTCTCGTTGCAAAATCCCAATAGATTAACAATGTTGACATGAGATGTTCGACTGATACTCACAACTTCATTGCTGAAGTCTTCATAATTTCCTTTTGTCTCAACCAAACTCTTGACTGCAACAGAGGAACCGTCGGATGCTATTCCTTTGTAGACACTGCCGCATCCTCCTTCACCTAGCTTGTCACGGAAGGATTTGGTAATTCTCTTGATTTCAGAATACTTGTATTGCTTTGGAGCCAGCGATCCCTGCTGGAGTAGACCTTTTTCGTCACTAGTGTTCATCGTGCCATGACCTGGCAAACATCTATCTTTGCCACACCAACATGTAAGAACACATGCTGCAAGGAAAGCAAGTGCACCGAATACCCATCCTGGATATGCATCAATGATACAGAATATGAGTATGTCACTACATGTGGTCTCTTCAAACAAAACAATTTAATCCTAGAAGAACAAGACAGACATTAGTTTACCTAATAAAGTCATCCTTTGATTAGATGACTTGTGATCTAATCCTGAAATGAGAAGAGAGAAAGATCAATAATATCTATGAGTCCTGTGTAAAGTGATAATCATAACTCTGGATCATAATAATTAATATATCCTCATTGAAATGAATTTGAACCAGCAATCTAATAAGTTGAACTTCTCAGGTTTATTAAATAGTGAATACCTTGGGGTGGTTCTACAATAACAGGGTTGGATGAGAGTGGTTCCTGATCATCGGTGGGTTTAAATGATGGTTCCTTCATCAACGGGGGTGGAGGTGGTGGAGGCGGCGCTTCCTGGCGAACAGGAGTTGGACTGGGAGGGTCACACCCCCTGTTACCTGCCTCCGTACTTGAATTGCAAACAATTGTACCTAAACTGGAGTTATAGGTACAATTTGAGGTAGATCTGGTATAGTTTGAACAATCAGGAAGAAGGGTTGTACTTGTATCTGCAAGCTTGCGAGGGCGAACAGTGTCCTCAGACCATTGAAGCAGCTCCGATGACCACCGGATCAGGAACCCACCGGCTAAAGCAGCTCGTAAAACATTTACAGCTGAACCTGAAGGAGACTGATCCAGCGCCAGCGCAGCTGCTGCGGTAACTGGAACCGTAATTTGTTGGTTGCATGCGGAGCCAGCAGTCATGGAAACATAATAATCACTTAATTTGAAAAGATTTACGGCTCCATGATCAGGATCTCTCCAGCAGCGGCAAGGTAACTGGTTAGGAAGCGGAAGCGGAAGCGAAAGCGAATCCTCCTCCAGGCCGGTGCAATTGTAGTAGAGAGTGAGGAATTTGTTGTTGGAATCTGGAAAACATCGTCGTGGGGGGCGAAGGTGGTGTTGAGGAGAATAGGACGGCATATGTTGGTCCAGAGGTCGTGTTTGGCCACTTGAATGGTGTGGGTGAAGAAGTCAATTCGGAGGACTCGGTAGTATAGTCCTGAGATGAGGAGAAAAGGGACGGCTCCACGGCAGTCGAGACCAAAAGCTGGGTGGCCACGGCGGCAGCGGAGGTGGGTGGCGGCGCCGATGTTCCAAAAGGGAAGGGTGAGGTTGTTGGGAAGATTGCCGCAGCGGAATGGGGGGTGGTGACAAGAAGATGCAGAGCTGTTGTTGTGGCGGCGGCAGAGAAAAGGTGGAAGAGTAGTAGTGATGATGATGATTGATAGGAAGACGATGAAATGGTGGTGTTTGGATTTGGAGGTCATTTTTTTTATAAAAATAAAATTAATTATTGGTTTCCTGGTGAGTGAGTATGCAGCAGAGGAGGCAGCAGCAGTAGCCTCCTTAATCAAACATATGAGTATGCAGCAGGACATCAGGATAGATTCATGATAATAACTCATTACTACTCATTGGTCGTTACTGCTTTTGCTTTTTTATTTATTTATTTTTTTGCCTTTTCCAAATTTCCATTCACACCTCATATTTCCACTTTTGCATCATGCACGCTTTATTACTACTTTAAAAAAAAATCAATCAGATTTCAGGTCCCTCGTTCCCTGATAGAATGCCTTCTCCTCTTCTTGTTTCAATTCTGCTGCCACCGACACAGACTGAGAATAAAACAATAATCATGATGAGTGAATTATTCATAAGCTGATTACAATATGCTCAAGTCCATCAAACATGAAGCAATCTACATTTCAGCTGCTTAATGCATCAATAGAAACTGATTTTCTTTTTTTTTTTTAAAGAAGGAAACCTGTCCTATGGCTGACCAACTAACATAAAAATATGATCATTCTATTTTACTCTAAATAAAATATAGCTCCCCACACCAAATAAAATATGAGAAATATATCCCACTCCACAAATCTGATCTGCCTCACTACACAAATATATAAACAGCCCAAAAAATAAGAGCATAAAAATCTTCAGGAAAGAAAAGAAAAAAGGAGATCTTAGACAAAAATTTAAAAAAACATCAACCTAGTCAGACCAAAATGGGGGCTGAGAATTGATCTCCTGAGCAAGACCAAAATCAGCAATATTTATCTTGATTGTTTGATATCAGCAAGTTCTCTGTTAGGAGAAAAAATAAATTAATAAATAATTATCATCATCATCATAGTAGAAAACTATACAGTATTCACCCATTTAATAGAATATAAAGCGATGATGCTTCAGCATTGAAAATTAAGGCTATTCAAAATTTTAAAGCAGGTAAAAGAAGAAGAAAACCTGTTACATAAGTCTTGAAAGATTAATAGAATGAGTTGAGACATAAATCATCATTATCTATTGCACTTCTAGGCCAATACAATATTAATCAGCTATCTATCAATCAAATTATAAATACTAATATTACACTAGCAGTGGCGGTCCAATTGAAACTCTGAAAACGATAGTTCCCTAGCACACCCATCTTTACCAATGGTGGAACAGGAGCGTCGGTTGAACGGGAGGAAGGGGTGGAACGGGAACGGCGGAACGAGAGCGGGGCCGCCGGTGACTCGGCGGCGGTTGAAACGGAAGTCGGCGAGAGGGTTCACCGAGAGAGAATGAGTGACGAGAGAGTTTAGGGTTCACCGAGAGAGAATGTGTGGCGAGAGAGCTCCTACATTGACCTACGAGAAGGCCCACTCACTGCCCACTCGTGCACCACTCACGGCCCTCTCGCCTCTCAAACAAAGCCCACTTCTTCTCAGAGCCCACTCGCCGCCCATTCACGGTCCACTCTCCCCCACTCACGGCCCACTCGCTGTTAACTCGCACTTCAATCGGTATTAATTGTTTACACATAAATTGGGTTCGGCACTATACGATTGACGATGCAAGCCGATTGAAACTCGATGCAAGTCCATTGGCACTCGTATAATCAGGGCAAGAAAAAGAATTTTAATTAAACTGTGTGTATAAATGATTTTTCTTATAACGAATGAGTTTCTGTCTGTGTATTTCTTCTAAATGAGATAGGCAGTACGTTATACGTATATGATTGAACGCCGAGAAACCTTCAAGTGGGGATAGTCTTTTGTCGTTTACTTATACGGAAACTGACAGGCATGAGACATTATTAACACCAAATTTAGAATGGCAGTGGTAGATGCAAAATCGGTTTCTATAATGACATAACAATTGTCAACAGGTGCAGACAGCATTAAAAATGATGTATAACCCTTTATAAATTGATTTATAAGCTTTCTAAAATGATGTTTGGATAGTAGTTTGTTTTTTTTATTAGTTTTTTTGTTCATAACCTCCATTCATCATTTTTTTATACTCAAATATCATTTCATATACACATACCCATCACTTTTGAATGTGCCAGTACCTACAGGCCGCCAGCATCTAAATGATTTCCGCAGACGCAATATCGCGTACGTGTGGAAGAGAAGAATCCCATACACAAACCGAGTGGACTAATTGAATTAAAATTGGGCGACTTCTACTTCTTTATGACATACAGCTGCTTGTCAAAGATGTTGGTTTTTGGACTTTTGACAATGAATATAATATACTATAGTACTATACCACTCCAGTCACCAGCCTACGACTATTATTATGCTCTGTGCCGCGCTAATTAAGTAAGTATACATTTCCCGCGGGTATGGTAGGGTCAAAGTCAAAGATGAGCCTCCACGAAGACACGTGGCGCGCAATTTGTGATGCATGGTTGGCCTTGGCCATCTTACTACTTATCACTGGACGGCTACGATTGGCCTTCCAAATCATCCAATACTACCTGCGCTTAGGATTATTGTTGTTGCTTCAGTTTGCACCACCATCTTCATTCAGTCATCATTCTTGGATTGGATGATACTTCATGTTTGGATTCATTTCTCTTTTCTTTGCTGAGTTATCAGACTTCGAATGATTCGGAGGAGGAGATATGATCTAATCCCAGCTAGCTTGTTTCATTATTCAATGTCGTAAAACTTTTCACTAATTAATAGTAATGAAAAATGAACCCACAAGGGAGAGTCCAGTCCACTGATTGGAGTAGTATTTCTTATCTCCCATTTAATTTCCACTTTAAATAATTTGATCGACACGGGGAACACCTAACTAACTGGTAATGGGCATTTGTTTAACTTATCATACTCAGCTCGTAACTCTCCAAGATTGATTCTATTCTTACCCTTGTTTTCATATGCAGATCGATGAGATCATCAATAATGTAGTTTGTTCAATAAGCATTCCCTAAAGTATTATTGTCACTGTAAATAGGGAAAGGGAATTTTATTATACTTCGTACTTTACTTCATTTGAACCTCATCCCAAAGTTTAAAGGCATCACTATTTTTAGAAGCAAACGAGTTGCATTTTGAGGTTGAAGTCCATTATATATAATGATGATGATCATCATCAACCCAACAATTTGGCAATTTAAAACATGTAATAACTTCAATTAAACGACCAACATTAGTCCTAATTTCCATTATACTATCTATCATTATCTATACATTAAACAAACACACGAATTATTAATTAGGAAACCAAATATTCGTCAATAATTAAAATTCACACAAAATGAATTAAAGGAATCCTAAGCAGCAGTATTCATTTCCGTACAAGTTCCTAATCGTCACTCCGGAATTGCGACGAGCACCGGCCGCCACGCTCTCCTCAGCAACCGCTGCCGCAACGTCGCCGACAGCGGCCGCTGCGATCTGGTCCAACTGCGCCTCCCTCCTCCTCCCCCTCCGCCAGCCGACGGAAGAAATCCTTCCCTCAAGTTCCTCGAAGGCGGCGGCGACGACACAAACAAATCCTTCAGCTTTCGCCTCACCGACGGCATCTCTCTCACCTTCTCAGGCGATCTCCCAACGGCGAGATCGGGCGGGCCGCAGCAATCGACGAATCTCCTCCTCGCTCCGCCGGCTTCACCTCCGTCGCTGCGGCCGAGCAGCATTCTGAGAGTTTTCCTGCGGCGGAGGTGGATTACCGGACTCGTCGTCGGGCTCCTCGTTGGGCTTCCGGCGACGGCGCACTGGGTGGCCAGCAGCTTGAATTTCTGAGGCAAAGACGCCATTTTTTTAAAAAAAAAAAAAATGTTTTTTTGGGAAATTGAATGGATTGAAGGGGAAATTGAGAGAATGAATTGAATTGGATAGAATCAGGGATGGGAATTATTCAAAGAATTGAAAGATTTAAGCGAGATCTGGGCATGGTTAGGGAGGGGCGGCGGCCGGCGAATGTCAATTGAGTTAGATGGGTTGGTGTGAGAGTGAGGAAAATAATGAAAGGGGGAAAAAGAAAAGAATAGGAGTACAAAAACATGGATGGTGGTTTCTTTAAATAAGACAGGAATAATCAAGACTTTGTCCGTTTCATTCGACTTTCTGGAATATCTTTTTATGTTTGTATTTATAAATTACAAAAATTGAAGTTTTTATACTACTACCTCCATTCCCAATCATTTGCATAGTAATAACTATTCATTAAGTAATTTTGTTTAATTTTTTTTGACATAATTATAGAAGAAAGATCTAGTCATGAGATCTTATTAGATTTATCTAATCATATAATTTTAAAATATTAAATTTTTATAATTTTTATTTATATACAATTTAAGTTATAAATATTTAAAAATATATTTTAAACTGCTTAAAATGCAGATAGAGTGTATTTATACGAGAACATAGAAATACGTAGTAGTTTCTTGATATAAAAAACTATTCGATGGCAAGATATGCTAGAGTATTATTAGGGCATCCACAACAGTGGGTAGCAGCCCACATACTACCTCTACTTTCACCATTGGAAGAAATCAAAATGAAATACCAAGTTATGTTAAAGCAGCATTGTCACTACCCCATACATGGCAGCTTTTGATTTTTTTAATTTAAAATTTAATTATAAAAAATAAATAAGAATTTAAAATTATATGTATTTAAAAATAAATAATAAAGTAATGATGAAATGTGGGTCCATACATAGTAGAAGTTGGGTAGTATTGTTGTGGAAAAATTTAATGATATAGATAGTAAAGTAGATAAATGTTGATGTGGCGCATATGTGGAAAAAAAATGGGGTAGTATTGTTGTGGATGCCCTTAAGCAGTGTAGTTTGATGACGTGGCATCCATGTGGGCAGCTAAAATGATAAGTACTACTATTAGGCTACATCAAGAAATTGACTTTCTAAATACTCCGTATATGTATACCACGTCAACATTTTGGGCTGAATTATGTCCTGAATCCCTATATTAATTCCCTGAAATTGAACGATTTCCTATAATAGCACCAAAATGTCTTCTGTATTCTGATAACCATGCTCGAAGATTTCATACATGTTACTGTAATCATCATACAATACATACATACAATTTGCACACATACTATATTCTGTAGGACTCTCCTCATTTCAATTCGATCTCATGCATCTCATGGGTTTAATATATAAAAATGACTAAATTATACACACATACATATCAAAAAGTGCATATATTAAATGTATAATAAGTAACATATAGCAAACTTCTGAATAAAGTATCTTTTTATGATAGACTAGTTTAAATTAAATATAGGGATGTGGCCATTGAACCTTTTTGGGTGTACACTGATGATCACTGGTGAGAATAAAATTGTAAAGTATATAGTCGTCCCGACAAATTTTTCAAATGCTTTTAACTATATATGCAGGTAATGGCACTAGCTAGGGTGAGGTTGAATATGGTCATCGTCCACAGACACTGCTTGAAAACAACTGCCAATTACCAAAGTGTATGTTCCTTTAAATTTTATTGAGGCCTTGCAAGAAATTAAATATTGTGTTTCAGCTTAATTATGTGCTTGTTTAATTTCGAGTTGGAAATGGTTTGTGTTTGGTGGAGTACTGTATTATTTAAACAAGTTGATCGAGTAAGTACACTTAGATTATATGATGGGATTCAAATTATTTGAAATGAAACAGAAGAAATACTCATATGATAGGTTATCTCCCAACACAGAAAAGCATGAGGAGTTTTCATGATGGAAAAGGTCACAAAAATGTCAGCATTAAAGGATGCACAATCATGAAATACTATACTATATAATGCCTCAAATTCAAACAATTCATGTGTTGACACACAATAATAGTATATAAAGACGACTTTTAAATCTGTGTGGGATTGGAGGCGTGATTTCAGATTTAAGTAACAATCATTCATTCGCACTGAATTCGTTTTTTGGGTTGGAATTTGGACAGAACCTCAGTTTCAAATTTCAAAGACGACCTTGGAAAGAAATCATATGATTAAGACATTGGCAGTTATTGAAGTCAGCAAGAAAGAAAATTTGGAAATTCAGACATTTTTATGATGTCATTGCGTAGACTCCAATTATCTATATATATATATATATTAAAGCATTAGTGAACAACTCATCCTAAATTTAATGTGGTGTCTCCATTTCAAATTTCTAATTTTTATAAATTTTTGCATTTTAATTAATTATTTTTAGATTTTTGTATTTATTTATCTATTCATTATAAATTTTCAGTATTTGAAATATATGGTATTTTCAATTTATATGGAATTCTCAAAATCTTCACTTTTAAATATATTTGACAGATATGAAAGATATATTTGAAAGATTTGAAATTCAACAAAAATATATTTGAAAGATTTGAAATTTGAAATTTTGCATTTATTATTTTATCTATATTATTTTGTATTTTTAAATTTACTAATTTTAGATCTTCAAGTTTATTTTTTTATATTAGAGATTTATTCACCTTTAAAAAAATTTGAAAGATAAAATTTTATATTTTATATTTTTATTTTTTATTTATTTTGGATTTTATTATTTTGTTTATTTTATCTATTTTAGATTTTATTATTTTGTATTTTTTATTTTATTTATTTTAGATTTTATTGCTATATTTATTATTTATTTATAGATTTTGAGTTTTTACACCATCGGATTATTATGACATGAATAGACATTTTTATTTTTTGCACCATAGTACTATTAGGACGGGGTTCTGCACTGGCAACTAAGAATTATGTTGTGTTTATATTTCAAAATGGTGATCATATTGTAATGTCAGTAATTTTGTGTAGGTTTAGTTTTTTGATGTATTTTTTTGGTGTGGTAAAGGATGTAATCAAAATGTACATTGCACATATTTATTTATTTATATTAAAAATATATTAATGTGTATATGAAATCCAATTTTTAGTTTTTAAAAAATATTTAATTTCCAATTTATATAAAGTTCCCCCAATTTTCAGTTTTTAAAGATTTGAAATTTCAAATTTATATGGAATTCGCAGTATATAAATAGATTTTATATTATTAAAAGATACATTAATGAATGTATGGAAAAGATTTATATATATTAATTAATGTATATATATATGCCATGTTTTTACAAAATTATGTCACTTCTCCTAAAAGTCATACCACATCCGTCTCTTTATAATTGTTACGGACCCACGTGACACGTATACCGATACATATTTTTAACGGTTAATAACTTAAATTGTATTCGATAAAAAATTATAAAAAATTGATATTCTAAAACTACATGATTAGACGAATCCAACAAGATCTCCCTTGATTATATTTTTTCTTACATAACTATGATAAAAATTCGAATCAAATTTAAACAGTGAATAGTGTCAAAAGTCAAACGTGACAATTAAACTGAGACGGAGAAAGTATACAATTATATATTTACTAAAAGTAATATACAATTATATAGTTACTAATCGTTAAAAAATATATTTTATAATTATATCATTCTAATTGTATATAAATATATACTAAATAGTATAAATCTTATTTATAATTTATTATATTTAAAATAATACAAAAATTATAATTATTAAGAGAATTGTGAAAATTCGTATTCTATGGATAATTGATTTAGAGTAAATTAGTTATTTTTGTAAAGCATATTAGAAATAAAAGAATCGGGTGTATAAAGAGTTATTGGGGTGCGAATAGTCCATCAGTAAATAAAGAAGGAAATTTTATTTTTTTAAATCTATTTTTTAAGAAATACTTCATTAATCTATATTTTATCAAATTTGCAATTGACGGAAAAACAAATATAAATATACCTTTATTAGAAATTGAAAGGCTAATTGCTGCAAATTCTAAAAATTTGAAAATTTTCTCTAGAATACCGGTACTTAATGAAGTTTTAACGTCTGAAACAGATAGTCTACTGATACTAGAAGAGACATATTATAATAAGGAAGAAATGAAGGTGGATCATGCTAAGCTATTAACTTTGTTGATTCATGAGGAGAGGAATGTTTATAATAAAATAATGTATGTAGTTGATAGTGATGAGAGTTGATTTTTTTTTCTTTACGTGGTCGAGCTGACAATACATTTATCGGTAATTTATCTAGAAAATAATATGTTTAGCTATTCGCGGGAGAAATGATATTGTGTTACATGTAGTATCCAGTGGAATAGCACCCTACTCCTTCCAAGAGGTAGGATTGCACATTTTCAATTTGGTTCTACCTACAAAAAACTTATCCCATAAAATTATTTAACCTCTGTTCTCATTAAAAGAAAGCCCATTATTTGGAATGAAAATTCTTAATTGGTAGAATGATTAAGAGCCCGTCTGAATTAACCAAATTTCTCATTCGATTTCAGAGGAAAAAAGTCACACTCGCATTTTGTTTTACTATGACTATTAAAAAAAAGTTAATGTCATTTTTTAAAGAAGGTTGGATTCTATCTTAAAAAATCATTTTTACATATGTTAGTGATATGCTGCAATATCTCGTGTACTGGAAAGAGGGGACTCGAATTATTAATATGTAATTAAGATGAATTAACCCAAGATACTACAAGAAATGTTATTTACAATGAAAATTATAAATGACTTAAATTTGCACTATGAATTCTTCATCTAGGTGATGGTAATTTGTAAATCTGATATTGATCTTGAAGATGTAAAATTAGATAACATTTCCAGGTTATAATTTTATGAATTCTATGGGAGATTCTATAGCGACAATTGTTGAGAGTATTTATACACATATGAAATGCACCACTTCAAATCCAGATATTATTAAAGATATTGTTATATTAATTTCTACCAATGAGATTGTTGATACGATCAATTATTAAATCATGAAATGTATGTCTGCAAATGAAAATGTATATATATATATATCAGTTCTAATAATATTTATCAAGAGGATGAAAGCATAGATAATACCAATGAATTATTTTCACTATAATATCGAAACACGATCAGATTGTTCTGGATTATCGAATCATGAAATAGAGTTGATTTAGAGTTGCATAGTCATGCATATTAGGAATATAGATCGATCAAATAAAGTAAGCAATGTAACTATGTAAGTAGGTTGATTGTCACCAAGATGCGGAATCATATTATTGAGGTTAAACTACTTTTCTAGAAACTATGAAATAAAAAATTCTTGATTGGTAGAATGATTATGAGCTGAGCCTATCTGATTTAACCAAATTCATGATTCGATTTGAGATGAGAAAAGTTCAACTTGTAGTTTGTTTTGCTATGCTTATAAACAAAAGTCAATGTTAATATTTAAAGAATATTGGACTTTATCTCCAAAATAAGTTTTTGCCATGAACAGTTATGTTGCAATATTTCGCGCCACTAGCAAGATGTGGCTCAAAATATTAATATGCAATTAAGAATGATTAACTCAAGATACCACAAGATATGTTGTTTACTATAAAATTTATATATAACAGAAAATTTACAAAATGGATACTTAATGTAGGTGATGGTAAGGCCGGTATTGATTTTGAAGATCTACAATTAGATGTGACATTTTCGAATGATATTCTTATAAACTCTACGGGTGATCCTATAGCGACAACTTTTAAGAGTACATATACAAATATAAACTGCACCACTTCAAATTCAGATATTTTAAAAGATAGTACTATACTAGCCCCTATCAATGATATTTTCAGGAATGAGATTTTCAGCAAATTGTGAGGAAGTTCTTCATATTATGCTTAATACTTATATTTAAATTTTATTTTATTTTAATTTAAATTTCAAATTAAATAAAAATATTATATTAATAATTATTTTTATTGATCTGTTAAGCCACAGAAGCTAAAGAGGACGGTATAATATGATTTCTTAGTTAATTTTAAAAATAATTAAATTATATTATCATATATATCCTCTTTCAAATAGATATAAAATCATTACACATTTTTCATTACTCAAAATATGATTTATACTTAATACTCAAGAATTGTTGTTTACAATGAAAATTTCAGCAAATTGTAAAGAAAAATTTCATATTTTACTTAATACTTATATTTAAATCTTATTTATTTTAAATTAAATAAAAATCTTAATATTTATTTTTATTAATCTGTTACGTTTGTACTGGACGAGCCACAGAAGCTAAAGAATGCAATACAATACGATTTTTCTGTTAGTTTAAAAAATAATTAAATTATATTATCATATACACTCATTTTCGAACATATATAAAATTATTACACATTTTTCTATTACTCAAAATACATTTATTATTATTATATAAAGATATATTATATATAAATATATAGTTATGCTCGTCGAGTCTCGACGGGTTATTTGCTAGTGGATCACTATACACCATTTGTTCCTCGTAACTAATCTGTAGTATTTTGTTTTCCTTTCGTTCCTTTCTAGATGGTTTTTTTTTTTTTAAGGTGAATACCAGGGTATCCCCAGGCCACATTGGACCTAAGACTAATCCCTCGAGGATCTGCAAGGGCAATTAAGGGCGCCTCTCCCAAAGCAGTTTTTTGCATACACAAGGCTCGAACCCGAGACCTTGCTTAAGCGACTAGAGCCACCATCCACTCAAGCCAACTGCGGTTGGTTTTCTAGATGATTTTTCTTTGTCAATAAAAAGCTTTTAGAATTACTTAATTCACATAATGCATGCTTTAAATATAGTAGTACTACTAATTAAGTTGATATACAAATTGTTGCAGCGAATTGAACATGGTATTCTTCTAGTACTATACAATTCCTTAGCTTCATTCAATGCGTGGATCGAAAAGATCAGATTTTAACTAAAAATTTTTAGGGTAATTCATCTCTATTTATCACTTTACCAAATTCATTTTTCCAATTCACAGTCCAAATAAAGTTCAATTTCTTGTCTCTTACCTTCATATTTTATAACCCCCAAAAAAAGGTACAAGATGGGAACCATATTAATCAGTCAATAAATCATTGATAGCTAATAGAAACTGCTCTCAATAATAAGAAGATGTCTTTAACTAAAATATACTGCCATTCAATTTTGATTTTAACCAAGCATGATGCCCCACAATTTAATGCAAAAATAATTTAATTTTGTATGGGCAATATTAATAGACCTAAACATTAATACTAGTAGTTTATTGTTTTATAGATTTAAGCGGACCCGCAATACGATACAAACAATAGAAATCAATTTACGAAATTCTACACTGAATGTGTTTGCAAATATGCAAGCCCTGTTTGGCAAATACGCCGTAAGCTATATGAAATTAACTTATTCTAGTTAATTTAAGATCTTTAAATTAACTTATTTAAAAAGATAAAATAACTTAAAATAGTATTCAATCAGCTCTTTTGTAAATCGCTGTAAATAACAGCATTTTTTGGAATTAGTTTATTATAGGCAAAACTTTGGCCTTAAAACTGCCAAACAACTAATTTTAATTAATTGATTACTCAAATTATTCACATAATCAATTAACAGCTAACTGTTAATTCCGAAGAGGCTCACAGTACTAGTGTATAATATTCGATCTACTATTATACAATATGTATGGAAAAGCCCATCATAACGACCCTAAACCCTACACTTATAATGAATTTATTACATGACACACTCTTTACACTCTTAAACATGTATCGACGCTCCATTTTTCTAAATTATGCATGTAGTTACTAGCTCTTTCATTATTTTTTTTGATAATTAAGAATGTGTAAACATTGTAATACGTCTACCCATTTTATTAAATAAAGAAACACCAAATGAGGTACATTAATATTAATTTATTTATAGGCAACCGACAAGGAGATCCTACTCAATCGCAAAGGAATTGTTGGCTTACCAAATGATTCAAATCCAACATAAAATTCCACAAAATCTAAGTAGGGACAAATTAAAGGGATGCAATGGCCTGGTTGGGACTGGGAATCAAAAGTCGGTTCATTTTAAATTATTGTATTTAATGCATCACATAGCACATAACCTTTTTTTTTAAAAAAAAAAAACATATGTGTAACACAAGAATCAATTATACAGTCAAGATCTCAGCCAAAAATTATACAGTCAAGAGTACAAAATTCTTTAAACAAAATTGACTTTATTTAAAGGATCCCTTAGGGTACCGCGACATGATGTGCTGCGGCACATCACAACCGTTCATTTATTTTATAAATTAATGGTTGAGATCAACTTGAAGGGTAAAATAGTAAATTTGACATATTCCCCCAAATATAGTTAGTATATTTCAGCGAAAGCGTAGGTACATTTCAGCGATATGTTGATTAACAACGACAAACTATAATATATTTCAGCGACATGTGATAGTATATTTCAGCGACGTGTTATAGTACTTTTCAGCGACTTCGTAAAGTTTAAACCCCAATTCTTCGTTTAACATATTTCAACGACGGCTTCTATGTAGTTCAGCGACGTATTACAATATACTTCAGCGACGTGCTATAGTATTTTTCAGCGACTAAATGATATGCATTTCAGCGACTTCGTAAAAGTTGCAACTCCAATTCCGTGGTTTAATATATTTCAGCGATGAGTTGTGTATATTTCAGTGATATACCCTATGCAATCTTATATACTTCATATTTCAACGACAAAACCATTATAAATATTTTTTGGACAACTTTACCCTCAACCATTTACAACCCTTGGATTTAAATGAACGGGTGAGATTCTCGCCTTGATGTGCTGCGGATTGCGTCAGTCGCACCATAACCGAAGCCTTATTTAAATATAGTACTAATACTTATATGCTGTATGTAGTGTCTTCTTTTTTTTTTTGGTTTAATATTTTTGTAGTATTATTTATTAAAAAAATTATCTAATTATCAGTATTCCGGAAAAAAAAAATCAAATGGAAATAAAATAAAATAACAAGCAAGCTAAGTAACAAAAACACATTGACCAATGAATTGGATTATGGTATTATAGTAAAAGCCATATCGTATATGACTAATCCCCCTCGGCCTTGGGTACGGTGGTTTCCTCATCAGTTTCTTTCCCTTGTAATCTCTACACCTCATATTGATACAACTCTTTCAAAACGTAATTAATATTACTCTCTAACCATGCATACTGTTAGTTGTGTATATGCCCTAAGTAATACCGTACTTGAACAAAACAGCAGCATTAAAATATGCTTTTAATTAATTAATGTTACTAGCTAGTCGTCTATATATTTCCAATTAGCATTGGTACTCCTCATCAAGACATTATTAGCCCCTGCCCCTCAGAAATTAAATTGGTGGTATTATACTCCCTGCAGCAGGTTGGGCCGACACATTGTTGGCATTCGCAGCACGCAGCCGCAACTCCTCCAACACGCTCAAATATGCATGAGTCCGGCATCCTACCAATAAATATAATTAATACATACACTAAACCAATTATTAAACGTACGTCATTGGTTCGTTGCCAGATGCAAGTGGACAAAGGAGAACGGTAATTAGATATATATATACCCTGAGCATGATATGGAGGTGGGAAGAACTGCAAATAGCAGAATGTTCCGACTATCAGACCTGCATGCAGCATCCAATTAATATTAATATAATCATGATCGAGGAGAAAGAAAACACAGGTAATTGTTAGTATTTGTTTACATAATAATAATGATGATGATGATGATAGTTTGCGAAACAAGGGAGATCACGATCACGAACCTAGTACACCCCCAGCAAACACATCCTGCCAGTGGTGCCAATAATCATCCACCCGGGAAATCCCAATAAGGCAAGCAACTAGCAGCGGTAGCAATACCACACACAGTTTCGCAACATGTCCTCCACGATCAAATACCTTTATCTTCCCGCATAAGTACAGTGATAAGAATCCCAACCCAGCAAATGACCCTGTCCCATCATCAACCCATAAGAGTGGCGAATGTCTAACATGTGCGTTTGATAGAGCGTGGAAATTACAGTTTCTACGGTATGCCTGTCATTAACAGAATTGCGTGCTTACATGAAGTGTGCCCGCTGGGGAAACTCTTATGCCCTTCCTTTATGACTTTCTTGTTACCATGGCAAACAACGCCTCCCCAACGGTCATAAACCTGGATGCTATGGAATCTTAATTATGTGCATTTAAAATGTTTTCAAAACAAATTAGGTTCAGCAGATTATGTTTATTTGGGGATCAAGTACTTGATATCACTCACATCTTCTCCATCGGGGAAACATCTCCAGAAGAAATCAGGCCGCGGGCGGCCAACTGCATCTTTAATGGCATCTGTAAGAACCGCTGTTATCAGAACAGAAAACAGAAGCCCTGCACAAGTAATGAACTTTAATACTTTATTATTATTAACAACCGAGGTGTAGGTACACATTCCAATTAATATAACTCCTATTTATCACGTGTCTTAAGAAAGCATAGATAGAGAGTACTACAATACCCAATATAGCATGATGAAGGTCATATACATCTCTCCGAAGAAGATAGAATATCAGAATAACCACAATTGGAAGCAAAATTGCATACACCTACAAATATCAAGGGAAAAGAAAACGGTAGATACAATTGATCATACTCGGGAAGCAGAAAAGCTGAGTCTATTTTAAGCATTCTACTGTCAAGGCATAGTTTAAACTTACAGGCACAGCCCAATAAGGAACAGTGTTGCCTTTGTGAGGATACTTGAAATCTGTCAACATATCTTTGCCAACATATCGATGAAATGGCTCGATAACATTCAGCAAAACTTCAATCAACACAAGGAGTAAAAGTATTAACCAGTCATACATATGATTCCTTGCCACTCTGGTTCCATGAGACCTCACAGTATGGTGTCCAAGCTGGGCTTCCAACATTTCACTCTACGAAAACACAGAGAAATGCATGAAGAGAGAAAGTTTCCTGTAAAGCATGGGCTTTAATTTTTAACAGATCAACATGGGGGTATATCTTATGCAGCAAAAAGCTAAAGCCAAAATGCAAATAACTTCGCATGCCAAACAAAATTAGCAACCATAAAATAGAAATGTTGGATTGTTCTTGTGCAACAACTGGAAACACAACAAACAAATACAATTGAGTTATACTCCCTCCGTTTTCCAATAGTTGGAACGCTTGGAAATTTGACACTATTCACACATGCACTTTGATTTAAAGTTTGATCATAGTTATATAAGTTAAAATATAGCCAAGTGAGATCTTGTTAGATTCGTCTCGTCGAGTAGTTTTTAAATATCAAACTTTTAGAATTTCTACTTATATAAGTTGTATCAAAATTGAGTTATTAATGATTTAAAACATGCACTGAACTGCGTACACTGTGGGTCAGTTTCAATTTTTTGAAAACGGAGGGAGTACATTTTAACTTCGAAGACCTTCATAGGATAGTTAAAATTATACTCCCTCCATTTTTTAAAAATGTTAACGTTTGCATAGTAAACACTATTCATTAGTAACTTTGATTCAACTTTTTAACACAGTTACATAAGATAAAACATAGTCAAGTGACATCTTTTTAGATTCGTCTAATCACGTAGTTTTACAATATTAAAGTTTTTTAATTTTTTATTTTATAAAATTTGAGATATTACTCTTTGAAAATGTGTATTGAATTGCGTGAGAACAAGGAAAGTTAACATTTTTTAAATACGGAGGAAGTACATTTGAATAGTGTTAGTTAATTATCAATATTATTGAGTAATAATTGAACGTTTATTTACAAAATGGAAAAAAAAAAATTATTTATGAATCAATATAAGCTTGGAAACTGAATTTGTACATCTACTTTTATGGTATGGTGGGGAAATGTAGTAAACATGAACTTTTATGTTTTTAGAAAGCATCAAGAGAGAATTATCAGAATCTCATTTCAAGTTAGAAGATACTTGAATTTCTGTCAATCTCTACTATTATAACGCACTGTATAAACAAAATGCCTGCTTAATTAATTCAATGGAAAATAGATTTCCTATTTTCAATATTAGCTTTATTATTGAAGATCAATATAAGGACATCATAAATGAATAAATCTTCACATGAAAGTTTGACTATATTGTCAACAATGAAATGAATTTCCAAATTCTCACATTCACATCATCCATAAAACTCAACCATAAATGCAATGCTGAACATAAAACATGCCTGCATGCAATAGTTTCAAAAAACAGCACTACTGCCCGTATATGAAATACCTGGTGACTTCCAAGGTTTATCAAAGGAATGTACACATGCGAAGAACATTCACCTGTCCTCCCAGCAGTATTCTGCCCCTAAATGGAAAATAATAAAAATTAAGGCAAATGCTTAGTGAATCTCCTAAAGAACACCAAGTAACATTACTAAGTCAAGAAGTCATTCCGCATGAGGTATGGAGAGCTTCACAATTACAGCAGTATGTCAAACACCTTCCTAACGAGTAAGGACACAATACCACATAACTATGCCATTGGAGTTCAGATATGAGATTTGTGAACTATTAAACAGCCAATAACTGTTGCACAAATTTTTAATAAAACAGCATTGGAGGATGAAATAAAAATCGAATGACTACTTCCCCAGAAGTGAATATGTGGTAGCTCGTTTTAGTTAGCATACAGATCAGTAAATTTTAGTCATTTACTCAGTCAGCCCAAGCAAGTTGCATAAATTATGTTCGGAGTTTTGCAGAAACAATTATCTTAGCTTAAACTGAAGTTTAACACCAGGTTTTCCTGTATAGATGATGGGCAGGAAATCTAAGGAACTCGTATGACATAATAAGAAAGAAATTCAAAATTTCTAAACTTGTCTAAATGTTTAAGAAACCCAATGAGTCAATGACACTAAGTTCAGCAGTGAATAAATTCTTTATGCAAAGGCATATTAAATTTGAGTTACAAAATAACTTTTGCTACATGGCATCAAAGGTATAGGGAGTGTGATTTTGCTTCATTTTTTGTGGCCCCTCCATTTTGTTTTCCTTTTCTGTAGTGCTCTCTATAAATGAGCATAAAGATATCTTCCTTCTTAATTTCTTCCCTTTCACTACCCTTACCCACAAACCACAAAAGGAGGACATACCATTGAGGACTTGTTAAGAATAAATGTTGTTATCAAAGCCAGTGGCTGATCAAAGATTCAATGCATCCATATTACTGAAGACTGAAGAGAAGCATAACAGATTTTAATTTAAATTGAGAATACATCAGGTCTTCTTATGTCACTGTGTAGCTGTAATGGAAAACTACGTAGCAAACAGATATAAGTTGCTTGAATATTTTCTTCGATGTTTCCTTATCATATATCAGACTCTTTTATGATGCTCAGCTGTTGAAAAATGAGCCTAATAGTATCTAGAAAAGAATCCTATCACTCAGCTGGTGTGCAGTACCTAGTTTGTTGTTTACACAAAAAATAATCACCAAGGAACACCAGGTGTTGTGGCAAACAATCTGGAATAAGGACGAATGTTTGTAATCTTTGCTGAGGAAACAGGAGCTGGAAATATTTGCATGAACCTATTAAAAATGCTAAATTATGGTATATGAGGAAGGAAGGCAGTCCTTGCAGAAGTTCTTTAGTGTGTTCCTTAAGTGAAATCATTTGCCATAATGCAGAGATTAAATGCAAGTTTGGGATATCTAATAAAATTTCAGAAATACCAGATTTGAATAAATCATAGCACAAACAAGTTGACACAGTATAGTAATTTCTGACTTGAGATGGCAAAATCCTAAGATAGAAAAATTAATCACAAAAGCAACCTCACACTAAAGTTTTTATCCTTTTGTTTCTGTGTTTTATAGTCTTGACTAATATTTTCAATTACTGTCCACTTTCACTCTTGTTACAACTTCAATCTTCTCTGTAACAAACTAGGCAAAAAAGAATTACCTTTTAGAACACTTCCAAATAAGATTGAATGGAAGATTGTCTTTTACAAACAGTTAATTGCAGCACCTCATTAGCTTTTTCCCCCCAAAATATCTACTACTTTTAAACAGAGTTTCATCCATTATGAGTTATTTACAGAACACAGACATGTAAGCAAACGGGAGAACTAAGCAACCACATTTGCAGATACCCGTGACCAGAAGTCATTTTTCACATCACTCTCACAATCCAAAGATTACAAAGAGAGAAATTGCTCGAATAGTGATAACAGAAATAAGCAAATTTCAATACATTCGACATAGTTCTGACCCCCCAAATCTAGAAATTAACCGGCAATTAACTGCAATCAACACTGAAGGAACAATAAATCAAGAAAAATAAAAGCTTTCCGATATCCGGAAATGCACAACATAAAGGGGTAGAGAGATGAAAGAACAAAGGAAGCATAGAAACTAAGTAGAAACCCACCTGGGACCAAAAAGAGTCTCCAGAAATACTAAAACAAAACGAGGAGGATTCAGTATTCGACATGATTGGGCAACGGGGAAGAAACCACACACCAAAAACAAGTCCTCGCCCAATAAAGAGCAAGGAAACCTAGATAATGTCAAATTAAAAGCAGGTTTTAAAAACTTTGAAAATCCCTAACCCAAACGGGTCCCGTATGGCGACAGGGGAGAATTCCACCCTACCACCGAGTCACCGACAGTGATTTTTCCCCGTATAAAAATTACCCATTCTTGCGTGGGAGCTGACATTGGAAAACTACGAATATAGAAGTAGTACATGAAAGAAATGCGCACCTGTCCTGGCTGTCCACCGGCTAATTGAAGGGAGCATAGAAAGATTGGTATTGCAAGGCTGGCTGGCAGTCGGTCAATTCATGATACTAATTTTCAGAATGTAGCTGTGTATTGGATCATGAAATTTGAGGAGCATTTGAATGTCGTGTGGTCTTGAGAGATTTTGCGAGTAATCTTGTGCACGTTATAGACGTGAAGGCTTGCGGACTTTTTCAAAACAACTAACTACTCAATTCGTTGGGAGAAGACGTACATTCGGTTTCAACTCTTGTTTCAATCCTTTGGAAATGGAAATGTAGTACTAGTATACTAGTAGTAATTAAATTGTGTACAAAACCACAAATAACCGATAAAAGTACAGTATTAAATAAATCTGATTATAAATATACGGACTAAAAGGGTACTAATCTATTATTAAAGGAAAAGAAAATTATAAGAATTCATAATAATGTTGTTGAAAAATCATTTTAAGCGTATTACCATAGTCTCACATTCATGAATTCCTATATGTTATGAGAGCCATGAATTCTTGAATTGAATATATTTTAATCCAACCTTATTAGGAAATAATCCCTAATTTATGGGCCGCGGTTCAATTCATCCAAGAGCCTAATTAACTAAATTCACATCAATACATCAAATGCACAGGTTGGTTTTTTTTTTTTCCCCATATTATGTAATGTCTGAGTGCATTGTTCTAACATCACATGAGTATTTATAATATGTGTAACGTGATATGTGGTGACTTTTTGTGATATTGTTTGGCTCGGGTGTAGCCAAGGACCTTTTTCTCCTCAAGGGAGGCTACCGGAAAAGGATCAAACCGATTACGGGTTCGGATTAACAATAATGCGCCCACAATTGACTGAATCTTCTTTGAATTGATCAAAAATAACAAGATACAACGGAGAATCTGCCTGTTGTTAAGAAACAACGGCGGAATTCACCAAAAACAGGGAACCAAACTACCAGCTGCTAAGGAGCAACGGTGGATTTGGAAATGGTAACCGCTACAAACTAGGCTAGATTCTAAGGAAAGCTGTAAAGGAAAGCTGTAAAGAAAGCAGTAAAGATAACAATGAATTAAATTTGATAAAAGGAATTTGGGGGTTGGATTGATCTCTCCATTTTGAGTGTGTCGACCCCTATTTATAGCCGGAGCTGGAGTAACCGCTCTCCGGCTAACTCCTCTGAGCCGAATTCTTTCTCTCTTCAATTCGGTCGTTTTGGTTTCGGCTGTTCCTTCCTATTTCGGCCGAAATCTCTATCAGCCTCGGTTCCCTCCCTTCGGTTCACTATGTACTTTCGGCCTTACTAATCTTGAGCCCATCTTCTTTTTGGACTTCCTCTTTCTTCCGGCCCATGTCTTATGGCCCAATAGCTCTTTCGCGGCCCATTATTCCATATGGCCCCAACAGATGCCCTCCTTACTTGGGCGAATTGCTTTCATATGCGAAGGAGCCCAAGTAATCTCCCTTTCTTCTTCCTTTTGGCGGTTATTTTCTTCTTCTCGAGGATACTCTCCATCACTCCCCTATTTACGTAGCCTACCACGTATTTGGAGTGAACTGCCTTTCCAACTTCTCCTCTCTCTCTCTCTCTTTCCACCTTCTCCGATGGAAAATCCCCCTGCTCCTGTTACTGCTCTTTCTGCTGATCTTCTCAGAGTTGAGAACTCTTTTGCTTCTCATTCCGCAGTTCGTCTCCTGCCTGAGGGCTTCTATTCCTTAGGTCCGTTGGGCATTCCTGAGGACATCAATGAATGTACTGCTCGGATTTTTGATAATCGTTCCGTTCTTCTGTATGAGCCTTGTTTCTCTTCCAAGCTTTTCCCTTCATCTTTCGCTAATTGGTCTTCGCCCTCTCCCGATTATGTGGCGTGGTATCATCATCTCGAACCCCACTGTCATGACTCTTGGAATAAGTCATATGTTTATCGTATGATTTCCCTTAGTACCTTGCCACTTCCCAAAGATCTTCGCCCTATTCAAGCCCTTCTTTGCTTTTGGAATCCTTCTGTGAACTGTTTTTGTTTCCCTTGGGGGATGATGACTCCCACCATTCAGGATGTGAAACTTCTCCTAGGCCTCTCTGTTCGTGGGGATAACCTTGCCATCATGTCGTTGCCCAAGGAGAAAAATACCGGCTTTTCCTCTGGCGATTCCTTTGCCAATTGGATCATTTCCCATCAGAGTGATCCTATTTCGCCTGCTCCACACCCTTCAGAGCCTCTTGCTTTCATGATGTATTTCCTTACGAAATTCTTCTGGTGTGTCCCTTCTAAGGGTGTTCTCCTCGAAACACACTCTTTGGCTTCGGCACTTCTTAATCATGTGACCCTGCCCTCAGCCGATTTCTTCCTCGCTCATCTGTATGCTGGTATTTCGGCTACTGTGTCGGGTTGGGAAAAAGGTTCGTCTGATAAAGCCCGTGGCCCGTTATGGTTCCTTCACTTGTGGTTGGTTTGGCACTTTCGCGACATTTCCCAATTTCCTCCCCATGATATTCGTCCTAATCATTTTATCGCTCCTGATCTTCTTAGAGCATCCCTTCCTCCTTTGTCGATCCCTCATTGGATCAACTATTTCCTGGGTCGTACTGTCGAACAATCCTTTTCCCATTATCACTACCGGAAAACTGACTTTGCTTGGGTCAGGGAGATTGCTACTTCCCCCTTCGGGACTCCTCTTCCTTTAGCTTTTGCTCAAATCTGGAATAGGTGTATATTACCCCGTCCGATCTTCAATGGTTCCACATTTGTATCTGCCAAGTCTGCTATTCCTTTCGAAGTTTACAATCCCCATCTGGTTAGCCGTCAATTCGGCTTTGGTCAAGACTTAGTGGAGGCCCTCAGAGCCGGTAGACGCCTTTCTGCTTCTGCCAGTCGTCAGCAATGCTCCCTCTATCATAAACGTTTGATCTCTTTCAAGGTTTGGAAGTTTGCCGTTCGTCCGGGGTCCGTTACCTCCCGCTTTCAGTCTTGGTGGGATGGTGTTGCTGGTGCCTTTTTTAGTGCCAACCTTGATTCGGTTCTGCGGAGGGGTGGTTTCTCTCCTATTCTGGCATTCTCTTCTGTCCCTTCATCATCTCCGGGTTCCACTCCTCAGCGCATTCTCGGTTCGTCTTCCGCTTCTCGTCCAGGTATGTTTCTTTTCTTTCCCTTTCTTCTTTGATCATTGCTTGTTCCTTTTCCTTTGTGTCTCACTTATCCGATTTCTTCAGATGTTCCTCGCTCCTCTACTTCAGAACCTGGTCGAAAAAGGCCTGCTTCGCCTTCGGCCTCTCTTATCGACTTTCTCCCTCCTACTCAGACCAAAAGGCGTTCGTCTCATTCACCGCTTGGCAGAATCCCTGCCTCCCTTTTTGCGGTTTGTTACACTACTCTTTTCCTTTTCCAGGCTCCTTTCTTTCGACTAATTTAATTTTTTTTTTCTTATTCTTGTCAGGTCCCACCTGTTTTGCCACAACCCGATGTTCCTCCACTTCCAACTGTGGTATCGGCCTCTCCGGTAGCCGAATTTCGCACATCGGCCAGTACCAGTAATTTGGCCGTTCATGCTAGTTCTTCTGCTGTTAACCCTCGGGGTTTGATTGCAAGCTCTACTTCGGCCGACCCTTCCGTCCCTCTTTCGGTCGATCGTCCTCAGCCTATTACGGATTCTGTTACACCCTCGTCTTTGGTCGTTCCGAAATCGACTGGCCCTCCATCTAGTGGTATGACTGCTGATGAAGCCCCTGCCGATCAGGTCCCTTTATCGCCATTTACTGATCGGCATGTCTTGGACGATTTCTTTTCCCCTGCTTCTCTGGTTTCTCGTCCGTCGGATCTTTCTACTCACCTTGGCGATTGTTTGGCCAGGCTATGTAATCTAATCGGCCGGCAATCTGACGTGGAATTCGTCAACCCTAAACCGATCCTTATTCTCTTGTCTCATCTTGAGCAACAATTTCATGATGAGATGGTATCTCTGAATCTGAATGGCACTCTTCAGATGATTACGAAGTCTGTCCTCTCAATGGATCAGGAACTCATGGCTCACTTAAAAATGCGGTATAAACTTGCCGCCGAACGTGAGGCTGCAGCCTCTTCACGAGCCATCTTCGACAATTATTCTGCAGAGTATCGGGCTCAGATGAGTAAGCTGTGGAATCTCAGGAACTCAAACAGTCCGAGGACCTTTCTTTGATTCGGTCTGAGATAGCCAAGCTTCAACGACAAGAGAAAGATTTGGAATTAATTTTGGCTCAAACTAAGCGAAAATCGGCCGATCTGAAACAATCGATCAAAACCCTTCGTCAATCGGCCGAAGCTCCCAAGGCCAAAATCTTGGATTCTCAGGAGGATGCTTCTTATTTGGCCATGCGGATCAGTTTCAACGATTTCATTCTTGGTACCTTCCAAGAAAAATGGGCTGAAACCCAGTCTTTAGTTGGTCAACTGGATTCAGCCATCAAAAGCCTTGGTGGGCAAAGTGTTGTTCACGTCTCTTCTCCACATGTCTTATTTCCTTTGGATCCTTCCGAGATAGAGTCTTCCCCTTCGGGCGATAACCCTCCTTTGCCAATCATTCCTTCAGGTACTCTGTTCCCTTTCACTTCCTGTTGTGATTTTCCTCTTATGCTCTCTTACTTATTATTCCCCCTTTTCCTTTTTCTCTCCTAGGGAAAACTGGTGCTTCCTGTGGTGCTGGTTCATCCACTGTTCACCTCCCACCTGGTGAAGTTGCTGGCCCTTCTTCTTCAGCAAGTCCGAATCTGATGACGTCTTCGGTTAATCCTACTTCCGCTACTTCGCGAGGCTTGGATGATGCTGTTCCTTTTGATAATCAGGAAGACCACTAATTTGTTTTTGTATATCAATTCTGTGTTTTGACAGTCAAGTGTAAATTTCGGTCACTCTTTTTCTCTTGACAGCTGTAATCGGCCCCCCCTTTTTTTTAGACTATGTTGGCCGATGCATTGTACTTGGATTCGTATCTTTTGTATCTTCTGTAATGCGATTCGTATCCCGTTAATTCCACTGTTTTCGGTCTCCTTTATTGCTGATTTCTGAATATTAGCAGCTTTTTCCGGGAATCAGCTGTAACGTTTTCCCATAAATAACATTTACTATTGACCGTTTCTTCCGCCGAGCACTTATCTCTTCCTATAAATACCCGGCATTGTTGACACTTATTTATCACTTCCTTTTTCCCTTTTTTCTATAACAATATGGATCTCTCTTTTCCCTTGCTCAACTTCCTGTCTCCAGTTCCTCCATGGTCTTTGGCAAGTATTCTTGTGCGAGGATTTCCAGACGTGGTACGAAAATCTTTTGCTTATGCAACACGAGTTCAACTAATGCCCTTTTCACCATGTTCGTGTGGACGAGGACCTTTATCTATTATTCCAAATGCAGGTCTCGACAGCTATGCTGATATGCCCCTTTTCGACTTTGCGGTTGCATATCCTGTCGGACCTTTTCTAATGGGGGGAATAACTACCCCTAGTTATTCTTCCCTCCTTTCCCCCTTCCACCGTTTTTGGGTGACTGCCTCGCTGCACTCCTCCTTCTTCTGTCTGAGGTCGTGCGGATGCTGTACCCGAGTTTGACTTCTACCTCTGGGACGTTGTACTCTTCGTTCTATCGTATCCTAGAGTAGAAGTTCGGTGGTCGGACCTAAATCGGCAATACTGTTCTGGGGCAAGCAACTGTGCCCTGCTTCTGTGTTGCCGATAGTTTTAGCGGCATTTCTACAAGGCTGAATGTCTTTCGAGGACCTTTCCCTTGTATATGCCTGCTTAGTATAGGACGTTTCCCTTGTATATTGTAATTTTGGGCTATCGACGCCGCTTTCGGCCGAAGTAGCACCCTTTTTGTACTTATTCGTTCATGCAATAAAATCTTTACTTTTTCGCATCACTTAATGTTTAATCCCATACTGATGGATAATATTTCTTCATGTATCTTGCATTAACTGGATTTGACATCTGCTCACCATTTTCGTCCACCAGAACGTATGCTCCATTCGGTAATCTTGTATGAACAATAAATGGTCCCTCCCAATTGGGACTCCACTTACCTAATCGGCCATCCTTCTGCTTAGGTGGCCATATAACTTTCCAAACTAAGTCTCCAACTTCAAACCTCTTAAGACGAATTCGCTTATTGTACCAATCGGCCACAATATCTTTATTTTTCTGCAAATTCTCAAAGGCTTGCACCCGATTGGAATTTATCTCCAATAACTCATCTTTCATCGCACGATCATACTGTTCGGCCGACATTGAATCCGCCTGGCTTGTTCTCAAAGTCGGCACTGTTATTTCGGCTGGCAATACTGCATCCATTCCATAAGTCAGCCGAAATGGTGTAAACCCAGTAGCTGAAGTTTTGGCATTTCGATAAGCCCACAATGCTTCAGATAACTTTTCGTGCCATTTTCTTGGTTGATCTTCAATCATTTTCTTTATAATTCCTATTAGCTGTTTGTTTGTGGCCTCTGCTTGTCCATTTCCTTGCGGGTAATATGGTGACGAATGCACAATTTTTATCCCGTATTCGTCTGCAAAGGCCTTGACCTTTTCTCCCACAAATACAGTTCCTCTATCTGTTAGTATCGTCTGTGGGATCCCGAATCTATAAATCAACTGTCTCTTGATAAACTCAATCACCTCCTCTTGTGAAATACTGACATACGCCTGAGCTTCGGCCCATTTCGTGAAATAATCTGTTGCCACTAGCACGAACTCATGTCTTTTCGATGAAGAGGGATGAACTTTTCCTATGATGTCCATGGCCCATCCTCTGAATGGCCATGGTTTGATCATTATGTGTAATTCTTCGGCCGGTAACTTCTGAATCGGCCCATGTTTTTGACATTCGCTGCATCCTCTTGCATATTTTTCACAATCAGGACCCATATTCGGCCAATAATATCCCAGCCGAATAATACTCCACTTCATCGATTTTCCTGCCCGATGTGCACCACATATTCCTTCATGAACCTCTCCCATTACCCTTCTAGCGTCTTCTTCTCCGACACATCTGAGCAATATTCCATCAATTGCACGCTTGAATAATAATCCTCCTATTATGACGTAGTCCATCGCTTTCCGTTTTTTCGGCTGGATTAGCCTCCGAAGGATCTTCTAATGTCTGTGCTATCTTTTTTATCCATTCGGCCTTCTCTGTTTCGGCCAAACGTACTTCTTCATTTCCTGCTATCGGCATCAACCGATATTTAGCTGCATGTTGAGTCAATTCATTGGCTACTTCGTTCTTTTCTCTCGGGATATATTCAATGTACACCTCATCAAATTCTTCTAACAAAGTAACCGCTTCTTCATACAATCTAATCAACTGAGAACTCTTAACCGAAAAATCGCCTAGTAATTGCTGAACAACTACTTGCGAGTCTCCTTTGACAATGATTGCTCTGACTCCTTCTTCTATCAACCGTTGTAATCCCGAAATTAACGCTTTATATTCAGCTTGGTTATTCGTATATGACTCTGGCAGTTGCACGAAATATTTGTGTATCTTGCCCTCCGGTGTTTGTAGGGTAAACCCTGCTCCAACTCCTGAAGCGGCTTTAGAGCCATCAAATGTCATTACCCATGGTTGCAAGTATACAATTCCTATCTCACCAATTTCTTTCGGCCGATCCTGATAATCGATGTCATCGGTTATCGGGTGTATCACATGATCAGCCAGAAAATCGGCTACAATCTGTCCTTTCATAGCCCTCAAAGGTTGATATCTCAAATCATATGCATTTAACTTCATGGCCCATTTGGCCATTCTTCGGCTACTGACCGGATCATTCATCATAATCTTAACTATGTCAACCGAAGCTACCACTATCACTTGCCTTGGCTGAATATAATATTCTAATTTCTGGCATGCATGATAAAGACTTAAACATAGTTTATGAATCGGCGAGTACCTTACTTCGGCGTCCCTTAGGATTCGGCTAAGATAGTAAATCGCCCGATCCCTTCATTCATCGTCTTCTTGCGCCAGTAATGCTCCAATAGATTCTTCGGCCGCTGCTATATACAACTTCAATGGCCGTCCTAAAATTGGAGGAACCAACACGGGTGGATTCATCAAATCCTGCTTCAATTGTTCGAAGGCTTTTTGTTGGTCGACTCCCCATTTGAACTCCTCTTCCTTCTTCAACCTCAATAAATCGGTTAGTGGTTTCGACTTTCCAGCCGCATTTGCTAAGAATCGTCTCAGGAAACCGATCTTTCCAAGAAACTTCTGTAGACTCTTCTTATCATGTGGAGGTTTGGCTTCTTGGATAGCCCTGGTTTTGTTCGCATCAACTTCTATTCCTTTGTTATGTACCAGGAACCCGAGAAAATTTCCTGCCTGTACTCCGAAAGCACACTTGGCTGGATTCATCTTGACTCCATGCAGCCTCATCCTTATGAACACCTTCCGCAAATCGTTCAAGTGGCTTTCGATATCTTTGGATCTGACCATGACGTCGTCGATATAGACTTCAACACAATCCCCTATGAGGTCATGGAAAACATAGTTCATGGCTCTCTGGTATGTAGCTCCTGCATTCTTCAGTCCGAACGGCATCACCACCCATTCATATATCCCTATGGCACCAGGGCACCGAAATGCAGTCTTGTGAATGTCTTCTTCGGCCATAAAAATTTGGTTGTATCCTGAATATCCATCCATGAAAGATAGCATTCCCTGTTTTGCGGCCGAATCAATCAACAAGTCAACAATAGGCATCATATACTCATCTTTTGGAGTGGCTATATTAAGATTCCTGAAATCAATACAAACTCTCAATTTTCCATTCTTCTTTATTACAGGAACAATATTTGATAGCCATTCTACATATTTAGCTGGTCTAACAAACCCGGCCGCTAACAATTTCTCTATTTCTTCTTTTATTTTTGGGACTAATTCGGGCGCTGCCCTCCTGGCCGGCTGTTTGTGTGGCCTGAACCCTTCTTTAATAGGCAGTCTGTGCTCTACAATTGACCGCTCCAATCCTGGCATCTCTGTATAGTCCCATGCGAAACAATCCTTGAATTCGACTAGAACCTCCTTGAATCGGCTTGTCATCTGCTGATCAAGATTTGCACTCAACGGGATCTCCCTCGGGTGTTCGTCTGTACCAACATTGACCATTTTCAAGGGGTCTTGAGCTTTGAAATCCGGCGTTCGCTTTGGAATTGCGTCTATTAAATCGCTCCATCCTGCTTTGTCGTCTGAAACTCCGGGTTCGGCCGATTCGAACTCGATCGCTTGATTCGATTGTGCCTCCATCATTTACTTTTTTCTTCGACTGGCCGTTCATCGGCCTGATATCTGATTTCAAACCCCAAATCTGTCCAATCACACTCGATCACCTGCGGGTACCGATCCCCTACCACTGCCAGGAATGGTTGTATGGGCTCCTCGTATAACACCGCGTCAATTCGGCCGGCTGAGCTGACTGGAAATGGAGGTTGATCACCATCTACTTCTTCCACTGTGCCATCCTTTTTCCAGAACCATACTTTCTGGTGAAGCGTTGATGGCAAACATCGGGATGTATGAATCCAGCATCGGCCTAGTAGGGCCGCATACGGGACTTCTGCATCTACCACGAAGAACATGGTCGGAATTGATATTGTTCCGACCGTTACATCCACCAATATACATCCTTCAGCCGCAGTTTGAGCTCCCACAAAACTCATTACCTTCATTCTCGTAGGGAGTAAATCTTCCTTCGAACGGCCTATCTTCGTCAGTGTGGATAGCGGCATGATATTAACAGTGGCTCCACCGTCGATAAACATTCTTCTAAGTGGTCTCCCATTGACCCAACCTTTAACGTATAAAGGCCTCACATGCTGGGACATTTTCGCAGTTGGAGGCAAAATCGTACCTGGTTGAGCTTCTGGAACAAATGCTTTATATCCTTCCTCAAACGATTTCACTATTTCGGCTTCCGGCCGAAATACCTCAAGTTTATCGAAACAAAAATCCACTATGGGTTCTTCATCGCCATAGTATTCTCCATCCTTCTGACAGAAAACCACAGCTGGTTCGGAATCCGACCAGTACTCCTCTTTCTCTTCGGTGGTTACCGTCACCATATTCGCGCTAGATCCGAAGTCGAACTTAAACTGCCCAACAGGGGGTGTATCACTATTCGGAATGATAGTTGTCTTTGGTTTCCATTCCCTGGTTCGGACTGGTCTAGGCTTCCATTCTTCTTTCGATTTCGGCTGCTCACTTTCAATTTTCGGCTGTATTACTTTTGGCCGAAATCCAGTTTTGTTCTTTAGCCGATCCTGTCCTTCTTTCGGCTTCCTCTCTTCTTTCGATTCGGACTTCAAACGAGCCGAAAATACCCTATTGAGTATTCTTCCTCCCGAGAACGAACAGTCATCAGGGAAGTCCTCTTCCATATGCATCATATCATACTCCTCCTGCTCAGAAACAGCAGCTGCTTTAAGCCGTTGCATTCTTCGTTTGAAAGTACGATATGATCCCTTTCCTTTTGGGACTTTTCTCTCCTCTGCCCTCCAAGCTGAATGGTCATACCGGCGTTGATCGAAATGCCTTCTTTCTGGAGAGTTTTGGACCCATCGGCCTACCTGAGTATTTGCTGGTGGCCTTCTAAGCTTTTTCATTTCGGGACTAACAGCTTCTTCAGGGACTGTGATCTGTATCACAGTCTTTCCATTCTGTTTATCGGCTGTTAACTTCATCTCTGAGTCCCATCCGTTGGTTATGATTTTCAACGTTGGTCTCTCACTCTTATCCCCGATCTCGATCTCCTGATGTCTCTCCGATTGCTTGATCCACTCTTTTACCTCATAATTCCCCAATCGGTCAAAAACATCTGTAACTTTCTCTTTTCCCTTCGGAGATCCTAGTCTTTTCCATACTCCTGACTTCTGAGCCGATGGCCGATCGCCAAGCCGATCGTGCACAGAACTCTTGCTAGATGATATTTGATCCCCCAATCGGTCATGCACCGATTTATTCTGGTTGGGCTGCACCATCACCATGTTGGCAATTGGGAACGGATTCTTATCAATTGCCATAAGCCTATCTGGGAACTTCAGCTTCCCATCATCGACATGCTTCTGAATCAGCTTCCTAAAATGCCCACAAATCGCCATGGAATGAGTAGCTGATCCATGGAATCTGCACCATCCGACTTCCAACTGATCCTTGGTAGGCTGTGGATGGTTTCCTTTAAACTCTAGCAATCCGTTCTTCTGGCAATAATCGAATATTTCGTCCATTTGTGACAAGTCGAAAGAGTAAAACCTTTGAGATTCATCTCCTCCTTCTTTCTCCTTGCCTCTGGCTGGCCGAAGTGCTGGACAAGTCATAGGCTTTTTTATGATTAACTCTGCCCTTGCGACTTCAGCTAATGCAGGAACGTCATCCGTATTGTACTCTTCCTGAATTTCACATCTATCCAGAGATTCAGCAAATGAGGCAGCTGACTGGATAGGTTGTGACCTTACACTTTGACTCCGGCTTGATTTGAAAGCCGCCTGTTCCGCCAAATATGTCTCCATCCTTATAGCTTCAGCCGTTAATTTGGCTACTGTCCTTGGTCTTGTTACCATCAATCTGTCCTTAATGGCAAACTTCAAATTCTGCTTTAAGATTTGAATATATTCATGCTCAGGTAGCATTGTCTTCATCTGAGCCTTTACTGCATAAAATCTTTCAATAAATTCAGTAACCGATTCAGACGCCTTCTGCTTGGTTGACGTCAGATCAACTACTGAGACTTCCGGACTGGTATTATAGAATCGGTCATGGAATAACCGCTCCATTTCGGCCCAAGTATTGACCGATCCCGCTGGCAAATTAATGTACCACTCAAATGCTGGGCCAGTTAATGACAAACTGAACAATATCAGCTTGTGAAAATCATTTTGCGCGATTCTGGTACATTGAGCTGTAAATCGGCCAATATGCTCGATGGTAGAGCGGCCGACTTCTCCAGAAAAAGTTAAAATCTAGAACCTTCACCCCTCTAGGCAGTGGATACTGCTCCTCAATGTAATCTGGATAAGGTTTCCGATACATCGGCCTATTCTCCTGGCCGATGAGATTCCCAAACTGTGTGCGAATAATCTCGGCAATAAGCTCTCTGTCAACCAGTTGTGGTGGATTCTGCTGAAGTGGTGCGTATTGTTGTTGAACCACTGGAGCAGGCGGTTGAACAGCTGGTTGAGGCGGTTGATTCTGTTGGTGATCGTACCTCTGCTGCGGAGGAACAAAAGGCCGAGCTCCGTGCCCTCCTGGCGGCCTAAAGGCCTGCTGTTGAAAATTGTGAGGATTTTGCATCGCAGGTGGTGGATTTTGCGCCACTGGAGCTTGCTGCGCTCCCATCGGATACATACTCCTCGCTATTTCGGCTCTAAACATGGCTGGCATCGCTGCCAGGATATTTCCTTCAATTTGGCGAACCGAATTAGTAACCGCCGCTTCCACCATAAATTGAACCTGATCTCGGAATCGCGGGGTTAAATCATCATTTGAAAACTCCTGATTATGGAAGTGTGATGGTCCGGGGAAACCTGGGGGGAATTCTCCGGCTTCTGGTGCGCGTTCTTCCTGAATCGGCGGCAAATCAGTCCTCGCCGCCGTGTTTGCTGCTGGAGTTGCTTGTTCGAACGCCATTTTGTGTCCCACTGGGCGTGCCACTGTTTGGCTCGGGTGTAGCCAAGGACCTTTTTCTCCTCAAGGGAGGCTACCGGAAAAGGATCAAACCGATTACGGGTTCGGATTAACAATAATGCGCCCACAATTGACTGAATCTTCTTTGAATTGATCAAAAATAACAAGATACAACGGAGAATCTGCCTGTTGTTAAGAAACAACGGCGGAATTCACCAAAAACAGGGAACCAAACTACCAGCTGCTAAGGAGCAACGGTGGATTTGGAAATGGTAACCGCTACAAACTAGGCTAGATTCTAAGGAAAGCTGTAAAGGAAAGCTGTAAAGAAAGCAGTAAAGATAACAAGGAATTAAATTTGATAAAAGAAATTTGGGGGTTGGATTGATCTCTCCATTTTGAGTGTGTCGACCCCTATTTATAGCCGGAGCTGGAGTAACCGCTCTCCGGCTAACTCCTCTGAGCCGAATTCTTTCTCTCTTCAATTCGGTCGTTTTGGTTTCGGCTGTTCCTTCCTATTTCGGCCGAAATCTCTATCAGCCTCGGTTCCCTCCCTTCGGTTCACTATGTACTTTCGGCCTTACTAATCTTGAGCCCATCTTCTTTTTGGACTTCCTCTTTCTTCCGGCCCATGTCTTATGGCCCAATAGCTCTTTCGCGGCCCATTATTTCATATGGCCCCAACAGATATATACGGCACAAAATATATTTGCACGATGGCTTTTTTTAAATATTTGGCATTTCTCCCACAATCTCAACAATAGCTTCCTCAAACACTTGTTAATTAAAAAAAAAAAAACAAAAAATACACCGACGGCAATGCTGCACAGTATCCCAATCTCCATTACACATGATATACTTCTTGTCAACTGTCATATGCATATTTGCACGCCAATTTATCTATATATATTTTAAAGTATTAGTGAAAAACTCATCCTACATTTTTTTTTGTGGAAAAGAAATTTTATTCCAAAAAAAACCGAAGGTTCAGACATCCAACTTACACCGACGCACTGTACAGAAGAAGGTAACATCCATGGTGCAACACTATCAAACAGCATCTACCAAACCACGCCAAGAGAAAGAAAGAGAAAGCCAAAATATTAACTTCAGGCCCATCTACGGCTTTCGGTCCCATCTCAGCTATTAATGGATAACTAATCTTGAAAATCAGGAATGAGAAAGATCTGAGATCAGCATCTTCCCCCAACCACAACAACAGAAGCAGTGGCGCTTGACATGGTGCTTCACTCCTCTACAAATGCTTACATATATCTCATACAAGTCCTTTGCGGCATTTGAATGGTGGATCATCATCGCACTCCCATGAAACTGCTTGCATTACCACTTCTCCCCCACACAAAAAAGTTTTGTTATGAATCCATTTCAGTTTCAACTCGTCCTTACTGTCTACCGAGGGCAGCCAACGGGATCAACTCCAAGGACTAGATATACCGTAAGACAACCCCATGGTTTGCTTTAGCCACATTTCCCCCTGCAAATTACTCAAAACCAGTGCATTGAAGACAAAACAAAGGGACTATGAGGTTATATGCATCAAGGGCTACAGATAAAGGGAGGATGAAGATTGGGAGTTTTTAGAGGCTTGATAAACCATCAGTGCATGATTAAACAGAAATTCCAAGCTTGTTGCTTTTTCTCAAAACTGCCCTTTCTTGCATCTTAAAAGCACCACTTGTTATGATCTTGTTATGTATGCAGGAGTGCTCGATTTCCAAACTCTTTTACTATACTTTTTTCATCTTTTTTCTTCTCTCTATTATCCATCAATCCCTTTTTTTTTTTTCTTTTTTTTCTTTTTCTTTTTCTTATTATTATTTTTTTTTTTCTCACATATGCTGACCAAAATTCAGAAAACGCAGCAGTAACCGATCATCTACTCTTCCATACATTTTCCAAAAAAACAAAATCCCACCAAAATAAACCTCTCAATCCCACATTATCAATGCACCCCACTCACCTTTACATCCCTAGAGACAGAATTACAACAACGCTCAGACTTTCCTATAATAATACACTAATGGTATCAGAACTGCCCAGTAGCCCGAGAAGAAAGTATGACACAGTCAAGAGAAAGACTATAGGTTGAAAAGACAGAAATGTAGCTGGAAGAGGTCGGAAAAATCGATAAGGTACAGATTATGGCTCACAAAAGGGTGGTAGAATTAGTATGGAGTAGTATGGAATAGTCATAGTCCCCTGAAATATCAATACACTAGAGATGAATAATTGCATGGTTCCACATGTACTAATAGACAAGTTCATGGGTGTCTAACTGTGTACCTTCAAAGCGCCTGTGATAACAAACATCTGGAGTTCGCGGATCTCACCAGGTATTATTGCAAATTGCTCCCCAATTCTGCTATACAAGAGGGCCTGTTGCATACCATCATCGATCAATTTGGATCACCAACCAAGTAGACCAGCAACAGCAGCATTCTGATACTGTGCTCGTTAGCTTGATCTTTCATTATGCAATATCGACCTTCTACATTTAATGTAGTGTCTCCATTTCAAATTTTTAAGTTTTATAAATTTTTGCATTTTTAATTTATTAATTTTAGATTTTCACATTTATTTATTTATTTATTATAGATTTTCAGTTTTTGAAATATATGGAATTCCTACAATATTCACTTTTAAAAATATTTAAAAGATTTGAAATTTGAAATTTTGCATATCTTATTTTATCTATAATATTTCGCATTTTTTTAATTTACTAATTTTATATTTTCGCATTGATTTATTTATTCATTATAGATTTTAGTCTATCGTGTATAAAATCTATTATTTACTTATAATTCTCACTCAATCATCCTATCATGTCACTATATATTCACTTTTAAAAAGATTTGAAAGATAAAATTTGAAATTTTGCATTCTTTATTTTATCTATGCTGAATTTTATTTATTTGTATTTTTTATTTTATCTATTTTAGATTTTATTATTTTAAATTTTATTGCTGCATTTAGAATTTATTTATAGATCATAGGATTGTGATGAGCTTTTGCACTGGCAAATAAGAATTATGTTGCATTTATATTTCAATATGGTGAACATATTGTAATGCCGGTAATTTTGTGTAGGTTTGGTATCAACTTTGGTTATATTTTTTGTATGGTGAATGATGTAATCAAAATGCACATTGCACGTCAAATTTATTCATGTTAAAAATATGTTAATGTGTATATGGAAATTGCAATTTTTAGTTTTTAAAAGATATTTAATTTTCCAATTTATATGGAGTTTCCACAATTTTCATTTTTTTTAAAAAAAATAGAATTCCAAATTTAAATGGAATTTGCAGTGTATATATGAAATTTATATTATTTAAAGATACATTAATGAATATATAAAAATATTTGTATATATTAATTAATGTATATATAGGCCATCATAAAAATATGTCACTTCTCTTAAAAGTACTATACAATTATATAGTTGCGAATAGATCCATCAGTAAAGTAAAGAGATAATAACTAAAATAGGTCACAAGAAGGAGGTCTCTCCACTTTGGGGCCACGATATTTTGATTTAGGCAAATGTGCCATTAAAGCATTTTGGGCCTAAATTTAGGCAATTTGACTGAATTCGGGCCGCGATGACTTAAAAGTGAAAAAAATAATTTTTTTTAATCTATTTCCTCTGTCCCATTATTCCTGTCTCAAAACTTTTCGACACGTCGTCCAATACATTTCTTTAACATTTAATATCTCAAAATGTACATATGTAAAAATTATGTAATATATATATATATTCTAAAACTAAATGATTAGACAAATCTAACAAGACCATATTTTTCACTATATTTTTTCGTATATAATTACGATTACATTAGGTCAAAGTTGATCAATAAACAGTATTAAAAAGTCAAAATGAGACACTTTGAGTGTGACGGAGGGAATATTTTTAAGAAATACTCCCCTCGTTTTATAATAAATGTAACACTAGGAAATGACACAATATTTAAAGTAAGTTAATAAAATATATTTAGTTCAATTAATTAAATAATAAAATAAGTCAAATTTGACTTTATTTCATTTGAGTTTGAGTTTAATGAATATAAAAAATAATAATTTAAGTATAATTAGTAAAAATTATTAACCTTCAAAACATTCCAAATATGGTAATGTAACACTTATTTACAAACACCCAAAAAGGGAAAGTATAACACTTAAAAAATGGATGATGTAATTCATTAATCTATATTTTAACAGATTTGTAATTGACGAAAAACAAATACTCAGAAAATTGTGATTGTGAAAGATCAAAGTAAGTTCATATTGAAATGCTAATTGCTGCAAATTCTATAAGTTTGAAAACTTTATCTGGAATGCCGGTACTAAATGAAGTTTTTACGTCTGAAACAAATAATCTATTGATACCATAAGAGATATATTATAATATGGAAGAAATGAAAGCGGATCATGCAAAGTTATTACATTTGTTGATTAATGATAAGAAGAACGTTTATAATAATATAATGTCTGTAGTTGATAGTGATGGGTGTTGATTAATTTTTCTTTACATGGTGGAACTTATAGGACATTTATCGATGATTTATCTAGAAAATATTATGTTTAGCTTTTCATGGTAGATGTAATATTGTGTTGCCAGTAGCATCCAATGGAATAACACCCTTACTCATTTCAAGAGGTAGGACTTCACATTCTAGATTTGGTATTCCACTAGATTGTGACGAGAATTCTACCTGCAAAAAACTTACATCAGAAAATTATTTAACCTCACTTCTCATTAAAACAATGCTCAATATTGGGGATGAAAATTCTTGATTAGTAGAATGATTATGAGCCCGTCTTAATTAACCAAATTCTCCATTCGATTTTAGATGAAAAAAATTCCACTCCTAGTTTGTTTTACTATGACTATAAAAAACAAAAAAAAAGTAGATGTCAACCTTTAAGGAAGGTTAAACTCTATCTTTAAAAATCAGTTTTACCCATGTCAGTGATATATTGCGATATCTCGTGTCACTGTAAGAGGTGACTCGAATTATTAATAGTAATTAAGACGGATTAACTTAAGATACTATAAAAAATGTTATTTACAATGAAATTATATATGGCAAAAATTTGCACAATGAATACTTCATGTACGTGATGGTAATTGGTAAAGCTGGTATTTATCTTGAAGATGTACAGTTAGATGTGATATTTCCAGATGATAATTTTATAAACTCTACGCGAGATTTTATAGCGGCAATTGTTAAGAGTACTTATACAAATATAAACCCCACCACTTCAAATCCAAAAAAATTATATATTAACCCCTACCAATGAGTGTTGCTATAATCAATAATTACATCATGGAACGCATGTCTACAAATGAAAATATATAAATATATATAGTTTTAACAAATTTTTTTTGAAAAATAATCTGTTTTATTCCCACAAAAATACAAGTGAGTTCACAGCCACCAAAACATCAATGTCTTTCTATTACAATCAATTAACAATATTTGTCAAAATGATGAAAGCATAGATAATGCCAATGAATTATTTTCACTGTGATATCTAAACACGATCAATTGTTCTGAATTACTGAATCATGAAATATAGTTGAATGAGGGTTGCATAGTCATGCTTTTTAGGAATATATGTCCATCAAATAAATTATGTAATGGAAGTATGTTGATAGTAACCAAGATGTGAAATTAGATAGTTGGGGTTAAACTAATTTTTGGAAAACCATGAAAGTATGAAATTCTTGATTGGTAGAATGATTATGAGCCTATTTGATTTAACCAAATTTTTTATTCGATTTGAGATGAGAAAATTCTCACTCACAGTTTGTTTTGCTATGATTATAAACAAAAGAAAATTTCAATCTTTAAAGAATGTCGGATTTTATCTTTCAAAACCAGTTTTTAGTCATGAACAATTATGTTGTAATATTTCGTGTCACTAGCAAGATGTGGCTAAAAGTATTAATATGCAATGATTAACTCAAGATACTACAAGAGTTGTTGGTTACAATGAAATTTATCTATGACAGAAAATTTGCAAAATGGATAGTTGATGTAGTTGATGGTAAAGCGGGTATTGATTTTGGAGATGTACAATTAGATGTGACATTTTTCGGGTAATATTCTTATGAACTCTACGGGTGATCCTATAGCGGTAATTTTTTGAAGTACATATACAAATATAAACTGCATCATTTCAAATTCAAACATTTTAAAAGATGGTGTTATACTAGCCCCTATAAATGAGATTTTCACCAATGAAATTTTCAGCAAATTGTCGGAAAAATTTTCATATTATGCTTCATACTTATTTTATACCGGACAAGCAACAGAAGTTAAAGAATACGGTATAATATAATTTCTTGTTATATTATCATATACATTATCTTTTGAATATATAAAAAAATCACATTTTTCATTACTCAAAATATAATTTATATTATTATTTTATATAATAGAAATATATATTATATAAAATATAAAGTTATGCCCGTCGAGTCTCGACGGGTTATTTACTAGTTGGTATTTGAATTACCATACTCTGTTCCCAGCTAATTCGTAAGAGTATAATTAAATTATGGAGTACGTCCCATTGATGATTGATTAGTATGCAGGAATGTGCCTAATAGTCGTCATGATTGATTAGTTGTCATTTTCGATAATTACTTTGCAACGAGTCCTTATTCCAGACAGTATAATAGATTAATAATCATTTGCATTTTTCCCCGTCATGTACACATAGAAGAATGGCAGAATACATACTTCTATATTACAATTATATATTAATTTATGTATTGGAGAATTATTTGATTATCAATAAAAAATAAAGATAATAATTGTGTAACTGTGGGTGCATGAGATGTATGGTAAAATTACATTATTAAATATAAAGTTATTTTTGGATATATACAACTTCAATGAATGATAATTTTTTTTTAATCATCGAACAAGAAGTACAAAATCCAAAAGGTCTATATGCCAACAAGTGCGAAACTAAACCAGTATATCAAGTATTCCTCAGAGAAAACACAATTAAACACAAATCCTATTAGTAATTATTAATATTATCACTTTTCTAAAACGAATAATTTCTCTTCTTCTTCTTCTTCTATATATAATTTGGGGTATACTAAAAAAATTAGACGTGCTTGGGTGGGTGAGATAAGCTCAACAAACACCTGCCTCATTACTGGAATATGATGACTTCTTATACTAATGTTTTTCAGGTGTAGGTACAAGATTTTCTCTAAGCGAATACTAATAAAAAAATATAAAAGTAAAACAATATTTGATAATATATAATACTAATAAAGTTTTGATTAGAAGACATTCTTCTAGGTCCACACTTTTTTGCTGTAAATTTAGATGCGCTCATCACTGAAGCTTAATTGCTATAAAATTTACTCAGAAAATGTGGTTGAAAAGGGCAAAAGTGCAAAACTGTCCATCGCTTTCTTGTAATTAGGGATGTTTGGGAGTTAGCGGATCTGCTAGCGGATAGCGGATACCGGATTCAGAGAGAGAACTGTGAGACAATATGCTCTTTGAATCTGCTATCTGCTAGCGAATCCGCTGGCTCCCAAACATCCCTTAGTGTTTTTTGTTTTTTGTATATTTTTTTCGGTAAGATAAAGTAGTGTTCCTAATACTCTCCCTTCTAATTTTTCCAATAATTTTATTGGCAAAGTTGGTGCCCAATCTTATTCCACTCTCTACTTCTAGCAAGTCCAAAAAATTGCCCAACAATATAGATAACAATTTCTTTAATTGCAAAAATGTCAAAGTCTCCCTCTCCCATTATTATTTTTTAATTTTTGATTCCATCCTTCATCAAACCCATGATTTTTTTATTTTTTTTAATTTTTTTTTTTATTTTATGTGTATTTCTCAAGGTTCCTCCAACCACTAATTAAGCCAATTACATTATTCCTAGCTACTCTTAATTCATCCCTCCCAAAAAATCTCAACACACATCTCACATGAAGAATCCCCGATCCTTTCCATGGCTCTTATCCATCCTACCCTTTCTTCTCTTCCAAGCCCGCTTCGCCTCAACCCGGCCCGACCAATTCTACCACACGTGTGGCAACACATTCACATGTGGCGGCGCCATCGCCGGCATCGGCTACCCTTTCAGGGACATCCACGATCCTCCCTACTGCGGCCATCCCGGCTTCGTCCTGAAATGCAACAATCAGACAAATGCCACCAACATCGACATCCTGAACACGAATTTCCGCGTCCTGGAAATCGATCAGGGCACTCAGACCATGAGGATCGCCAGGGAGGACATCGTGGCCGGTGATGGGACCAATTGCCCCAAGGAACTCACGAACACGACCCTGGACTACTCCCTCTTCGACTACGCCGCCGCGTACATGAACTACACGTTCCTCTACGGCTGCCCCGACTACAGTTACTACGGTTTGGAAAGGATATCGTGTGGGAAGAACGATCAGCAGGGCGTGTACATTATGGCGGGAGAAGGCGTCCTGGAAAACTGCAGCGCCGGCGTCGTCGTTCCGGGGCCTGTGGACGGTGGGGTGGGTTTTGAAGGAGGGGGCCCGAACGGGACGAGATTGAAGGAGATGTTGCCCCATGGGTTCCTGATTCGGTGGAAAGTGGGGAACCAGGCTTGTAGTGATTGTACTGCGTCCAAGGGTCGATGTGGGTATGTGAACCGGACCGTCTGCTTTTGTCCTCAATCCGCCGATGTTACTGATGCTTGTCCCCTCGTTTCTGTTGCTTCAACGGTGCCGGTCACCACGCCGTCTCCGGCACAACCTACGAGTGATGATGGTATGAATATTTTTGTTTAGAAAGATGACTAATTCCTGAACATCGTATTTTGATCTCGGGTGGGAGTTTGGAAATGAGGGCTCCATTATTTCAATGTTAAATTTGCTTTTTGTGATTTGTCTTAGGTTTCTCATGTAGGAATTTGAAAATGATGCCCCATTAGTCTTATACGTTGGCATTAGGTTGGCTTTGACACTTAGTTTGATAATTTAAAGAGTTTTTTTTTTTTATTATTATTATTATTATTTTTTTTAATTATTATTAGATCTATCAAATAACGCCTTACTTGCGGATGATGACTTAGCGAAAGTGGTTAATTCTCTTGACTTCCAATATAACGTTGGAGGTTCGATTTCCCACTGGCCACTATCCCTCCCTTTTATTCAACACATGGACTTCCATCACCCATTTCCAAAAAAAATACCGCCTTACTTTCCTAAAACAACATATATTTAGGGAACAATAAAGTAATCCAATATAACATTCAGTCATAATTTGGAATTTATACATGCCGCCAAATAGCTGGATTAAATTTTTTTCCTCTATACAATTGAATATGGAAATATCACACTCCAAGCTAAGTAATTTAAATTTGGTTTGAATAAAGGCCTAGTATATGGGTAGGGGTGAAAATGGGACGGATACGGGCGGATAGTACTCGTCTCGTATCCTATCCCATATTTTTTTGTCGAATACGGAATCGAATACGAATAGGCCGGATACAAATACGAATTCGAATATTTCGGAAAACAGATATGAGACCGATTCGGATTTTAACTCGGATAATATTTTATTTTTAAAAATTAATTTTTTATAATTTTTTAAGAGAAATCAGAATATATACTATGTAAGCTAAACTGATTTTTAAATTTTCTAAAATCATTAGTTATTTCGTTGAAGACCTCTAAATAGCATCACTACAAGATGTTACGTACTACAGTTTAGATGCAAAGAACCTAATGATATATTCGAGTTGATTAATATGATTTGATTTAATTACATATGGCTTTCAAGCTTTTGATTATATTTATACATATAGTATTACTTATTTATTTTTAGTTAATATAATATTATAATATACATATATAAATATATATATATAAATTTCCGGATATTCGGATAGAAAGTACGGTAATATCCGCATAAAATTCGGATTTTTCGGATACGGGCGGATATTTACAATCCCATATCCTGTCCCGTATCCGCCAAATATCCGTCGGATACCAAAATTAGAATTCGGATTCGAATATAATCGAATACGGCGTCGGATCGGGCGGGAATTATCCGTTTCGCTTTCACCCCTATATATGGGTGGCTAAGTAATTTAACTTTGGTTTGAATAAAGGCTAGTATATGGGTGGTGGGAGCCCATGCCACACAAATTACAAATGAATAAAGGGAAGGGATAGGGACTTACCAAATGAGCCAAGTCCATATCCCGAAATTGGTTTGAATATTTAATACTCCCTCCATCCCACTTAACTTGTCTTGTTTCACTTTTGCATATAATCCAAGTCACTTTTTCAATCGCTAATATCTCATAATGTGTACAACAAAAAATTATGTAAAATATATATTCTAAAACTACATGATTATACGATTCTAACAAGACCCAACTCGACTATTTTTTTCAAATATATACATGCAATAAAATCAAGTCAAAGTAGAACAATGAACAGTATTAAAAAGTCAAACATGACACGTTAGTTGGGACGGAGGGAGTATAATTTTTTTTTTTTGCGGTACGAATAATCAATATAATGAAACTATAGTAAATCTGAAAAAAAAAAAAAAGGGCTTGTCCCAAGATGTTTTTTAGGTGTGTTCTAAGAGCTTCTCCAATCGTGCTGCACAACGCAAAATGGAGTAGAGAAATTGCTCCAACCGAGATGCAAAACCCAATGCAAAATGCGTTTCCGACTTCTTTGCCCGGAGAAGAAACGCAAATATGCGTTCAACTGTTCACAAACGCAAAAGGGGGAATAAGGAGTATAAAGTGGTAGAAATAGGAATATTATGTGGAATATTCTTTTGGGTTTGAGTTTAGTGTTTTTGGTTGGAGATAAAATATTGTTTGGCATGACATTTAATGCATTTTGAGTTTGAATATAGTGTTTTCAATTGGAGATGGTATAAATGGATGTAGAACTCGTATCGTCTATGATCTCTCTAGCAATAATATTGAATGATGTGATTTTTGGGTTACTACAATAACGGATTTGGTGATTAGGTAAATTTCACTATAAGGTTAAATGATAGTAATTGTTTAATTCTAGTAAAACCAAAATATCTTTTTGCGATACTATACAATCATATACTGTAGAAGGTTAATTAATTAAGTAAATAGTGACCAAGATGGGGTTCTTATCTTATTGCCTCATAACATTAACTAGTCTGTTGAATCACGTGGCAGCTGCAGCGAGAAATCTTCACCCCAATACAGCAAGAAGAAATTTATTAGGTAAGGTTCTCATCTGAATAAATCTTAAAAATGAAATATCTCCCATCATCAACACATTATATTACAGTGATAGTATGGTAATCTTAAAAGTTCATTAGTTCATACTAGTATATTACAATTTGTGCCTATATATATATATCCTGCAGGCATTTATATCGGTGGTGCGGTGCTGGGTGCAGTTGCTTTAGCAGGATTGTCCCTTTTCCTGTCTCTACAATTGAGGAAACATAATCAAAATCGTGGTCCTGATTCATCCAGTACAAATGTGGGATTCATCAAAAAGGGCATCATCCCCCTTCATTCCCCTTCAAGCAAAGCCGCCCTCGTCTCCACCTCCATTATTCCCTCAAATAGTTCATCAACAAGTGGTGTATTCTCTCATTCTCGTCCATCCTCTACCTCGGATCTTGGAAATAATGGAATGTCATATCTAGGAGTCCACGTCTTCAACTACACTGAACTCGAACAAGCTACCAACAATTTCGATCCATCCAGAGAACTCGGCGATGGAGGATTTGGCACCGTATATCACGGTATCAATTTACATGGTCTATGGATTTGCCATCATTCCTCGTCATATTTCTAACATGAATTCTTTCTTTTATGTTTCAAATATACATACAGGTGTGCTGCCCGATGGTCGGATCGTTGCAGTAAAGCGTTTATACGAGCACAGTTTCAAGCGTGTCGAGCAGTTCATCAATGAGGTCGAAATACTAACAAGACTGAGGCATAAAAACCTCGTCTCATTATACGGATGCACCTCCAGGCGAAGCCGCGAGCTCTTGCTTGTTTACGAGTACGTACCGAATGGAACCGTGGCCGATCATTTACACGGAAAGCGTGCGAAATCCGGCCTGCTTCATTGGCCCATTCGACTGAACATTGCCATCGAGACAGCTGATGCGCTCGCCTATCTTCACAGCTCGGACATTGTCCATCGTGATGTTAAGTCCAACAACATTCTTCTCGACAGTGATTTCCACGTAAAAGTAGCCGATTTCGGGCTATCCAGGTTGTTCCCCAGCAATGCCACTCATGTGTCGACCGCCCCACAAGGGACTCCCGGATACGTCGACCCGGACTACTACCAGTGCTATCAGCTCACGGAGAAGAGCGACGTGTACAGCTTTGGAGTCGTCCTGATCGAACTCGTATCTTCATTACAGGCCGTGGATACCAACAGGCACCGCCACGATATAAACTTGTCCAACATGGCCATAAACAAGATTCAAAGCCACAAGGTGCACGAGCTGGTGGACTCGAGCCTTGGATTCGAGACGGACGGCGTCGTGAGGAGGATGATCACTTCGGTTGCGGAACTGGCTTTCCTGTGCTTGCAACAGGACAAGGATATGAGGCCGTCGATGCAGGAAGTTGTGGAGAATCTGAGGGGGATTCAGAATGAAAAGCTGAATGCAGATAAAATGGAGATTGTGGATATGTCGATGGATGAAGATGCTGGCGGCCTGCTCAGCGCTCCAGCTTCACCTGATTCAGATGCTGCTGATCATTCTTCTTGATTATTAGAGATAATTGCAATTTATGTCCACCATTATTACATCTGTATTTTATTGTAATATACTCCTTGTGTAATCTAAAAATGTTAACGTTTGCATAGTAAACACTGTTTATCATCGAGTAACTTTGATTTGATTTTTGAATACAGATGCATAAAATAAATCACGGGTAAGTGAGATATTGTCAGATTCGTCTAAACACATAGTCTTAGAATATTAAATTTTTATAATTTTTTATTTTATAGTTCCTCCGTTTGTTTTAATTGCAACATGTTGAAATATGACACTGTTCACACAAACACTTTGGCTTAAAGTTTATTATAGTTATACAAGTTAAAATATAGCTAAGTGGGATCTTGTTAGATTCGTCTCGTGTAGTTTTTTAATATCGAATTTTTAAAATTTTTACTTGTACCGAACTTAAGTTATTAATAGATTAAAATGTGTATTGGATTGCATGTTGGGTGGGTCCGTAACAATTATAAAAAAATAAGAAAGTAAAATTTAAGATATTACTCTTTAACAGTATGTACTGTATTGCGTGAAAATATGAAATGTTAAAATTTTATTGATGTGGAAGGGAGTATTTCTCTTGGCATATTAAAAGTTTGAAGTTTGATGTTCTTGGAGCACATCAGGGACATTAGTTACAATTTGAAAATGAGATCGATCTGAGTTTTGCTTAAAAACTAGAATAGAAATAAACCCACTTTTCTTCAAAACAGAAGAAATTAAAAACATAACATCATAGGAGGTATAAGGAAAAGGAAAGTCGACATATATATATATGTGGGCTTCACCATTCCAACAAACTAAAATAATTTGTTGGTGGAAGAATAGTAGGCCTTTCCAAACATATCAACCAACATGACAATAACACAATAGGATGGAATTAAACAAAAAATATCCATGCACAACACACAAACATGTACGTATAATATAATCAAGCATGCAATAATTAATTTGAACAAATATAATGTTGGCAGCCTCAATGTTCCAGATAAATAAAGTAAAATAAATTAGTTAAAAATGCATGTAGGAAAGAACCAACTATATAAAGATATTGATGATTGAGGTGGATAAAATTATGCTTTCTTAACTATTTGAAGCAAACCCTTTATCTAATTTTATTAATTACTACTACTTAGACTTGTGTTTCACACTACCCGGCCGCCCCCCCTTCCTTCACCAGCTGATCACTGTTCTTCCTTCCATCTCAAGTCACATGCATTGTTTCTTTCTACTATTTTTTTTTTGTTTTTCTTCTTCCTATTATCATTATTACTACTATGCATATTCTTTATACTTTAATATTTTATAAATATTAAGAAGAGATTACTCCAGCTTTAATTAAAATAAGTAAATTTTATATTCTTCAGCTCACATTTGTCCCTTGTTGAAAGACAAGCAGTGGCGGATCCATACCTACGCTGGAGCCCCACCTCTTTTTTTTTTTTTTCCCTTTAATATATATAGTATTTATTTATTTAAAATTTATAGTAATTATTATATTAGTATATTATTAATTGGTTTCTAAAGCCCTACCATAAATGAGTTTTTTTAAAGCCTCCCAACATAAAATTAATATCTTGTGAATGCCATATAATTGAAAAGAGTTAGTATTAATTTTGGGTGAATGTGAAAGAGAAAAAAATATTCATAACTTTGATATTTTTTGCCATTTCATGTGTGTTTGTGCCAAACAAGAAATCACATACTTCCTCCGTCCCATTTGAGAAGTCTCATACTCCCATTTCTTTTGGAAACAATATTTTAGGTAGAATGCGTTATTGTGTTAAAGTGGAGTAAATAGTTGATGTGATGTTTATTTGAAGGAGCAAAAATTTTTTAAATAAGAAAATGTGTCAATTGTAATGGGACGGACCGAAATAGAAAATGAACATTAGAAATGGGTTGGGGGTGTGTATTTTTTTTTATTAAAACAAATTTCAGCCCTACCACCTGCAAATTTCTGCATCCGCCGCGGAAGACAAGTATAAATATTAACTACATGCCTTTTGTAGAATTTAGAGTCAAACTTGGTAGATTCTTTTTGAACAAGTACAGAGTAAATTTTAGGAGGACATCGTACCCTAGTCATCTAACTTTGGTACACGTACTGAAATTACTTCTATACTTGGTAAAAAAAAATTTACTCGTAATTATTTATTGTTCATATAAACAAACTTGGAAACAAATTGCAATAAAATTTCTTGGATGTGCTTGGGCTCTCAGTCGTCATGACTCTTAAAGAAGTCATTTTGTGTTGTGATTTTTCAGATTGCAGTTAAATCTTGAAGTTGGAAATGAGAATACCTTTTGAATTAGATAAATTTGAACTTAACTTAGAACCAATAAAAAAAATGAAATTTGGTTATATATTTAATATATTTATTATGCCGGATGATTACATCAATCCATAATAGCTTCGAAATAGATTATGGGATCAATAAAATAAATAAATACAGTAAATAAATAAAATGAAATGGTAATTGGTATATTAACCTTCCAATTAAGTAGTGTTATGTGCGAATTGAAGTAAAGAATTTGAAGTAACAAAATACTACTAGCTGGCACTGTAGGTACGTCGCAGTCCCACCCCTTCTTCCGTAACGGTTTTCAGATCCAACAGTCTGTGGGTCCCACCCCCATGATTCAACTCCAAGCAATTCTCATCTACGGCTCATCATAATTATCACTACCCTAGACCCGCACGCACCCGATTATTGTAGTCCCTTCCTCCAATCACTTGTATATATACTCCGCGCTGTGTGTCCTCCTCCACTGCACTCTCTTCACGACTGCTGCCTTCCCATTTCCTACTTTCCCCATAAAATATGCAGAAGGAGGATTTTCCCTACGATGCTCTCACCGCCGATAATTCCTCCCCCGCTGCTGCGGACGCGCCGCTGCAATTCTTTGACGGTAATCCATTCCTCTCTTCTGCGTCGCCGACGTACGTCAACTCCGGCGCCTCCTTCTACGCCTCGCTTTTTCAAAACTGTTATTCCAATTCCCCCACTGAGACTGCGTCGTTTGACGGAGGAGACACCGATCGCCGCCTTCAGGACGCCAGCTGTATCCTGGAGTATCAGCAGCTTTACAATAGATACAAGCTCTGTGTCGCTCGCCTCCACGATTCGATTGAGGAGGTTGAAGCTCTACGCCGCGAGAATGACAGCCTTCGTCTGTCAAACGCCGATCTCTCACGTCGCATCGCCTTGATTTTCTCTCGAGATCGCCTGTTAGCGGAGTTTAACCGCCTCAGCGTTGCCTCTCCCTCTCTCTCTCCCCCAGCGGTTGTCAGTCAGCGCGCGTATCACCAAGCTGGAACTCAAGCACTTTCTGATCACAATCGCGTCGAGCGGAGGAGTTCCGAACGAGTCTCGCTTCCGAAGAGCATCTCCGTTCGCTCGAGCGACTATCTTCGGATGAGTCGACAGGGTCGCGAAACCTCATCCAGTCATAAAGCTGAGAGAGAAACTCAGCCTACTGCTGCATCGGTGAGTGCGTAAATTGAACTGTTCTTTTCATTATTAGAATGATGCAGAAATAAATTTGTCAGAATGATGGATTGATTAAAACGTTCTGTTGTTTGTTGTAATTGTTATCTTATCCAATAAGTTGAATTACATCTTCAGCACGATGATCGTGACTCTCTCTGAAACTGAATGTCCGTTAATTGATTGCAGCATTCTGTTGTTTGTTAACTGTTATCATATCCAATGAGTTGAATTACATCTTCAGCACGATGATCGTGACACTGTCTATCTCTGATGCTAAATATCCGCTAATTAATTGCAACAGAGAGTCTACGTACCAGCAACACCCACAGCAGCAGCAGCAGCAGGATCAAAGAAGGAAGAAGAGGCAGTAGAACTGGACGTATACAACCAAGGCATGTTCAAAACAGAGCTATGCAACAAGTGGCAGGAAACAGGGGCGTGTCCATACGGTGATAATTGCCAATTCGCTCACGGAATTAAAGAACTCCGAGCAGTGATCAGGCACCCTCGCTACAAGACGGAAGTCTGCCGCATGGTCCTCGCCGGCGACATTTGCCCCTACGGGCATCGCTGCCATTTCCGCCACTCCCTCACTGAAGAGGAGCGTCTCATGGCAGAGGCACCACTCCCTCATTGAAAACTTTGGAATTGCTGCAAATAAGAACTGTGAGTTCATCTGTTCCTCCCTAAATTCCAAATCCTTGAAGACTTTTTTGAGGAACCGTAAGTGGGATTCAAGTGATTAATTGATGATCTGAGATCTTCTGAGACAAATTAATCATCACATTCAATGATTCTTTCTTTGAATATATATATACATAGGATAAGTCATAAGTGTAATTAGAATTACCACCATAAAGATTGGTTATAGATGAATGAATGCATAGGCAATGGCAACTGTTGAGGAGGAGGATATTTGCACATAGTGACATTACATATTGTTGAATAATCCAATACAAATGTTATCAAGAGTGAGAAACAACAGCAGCCTTGAATATTGATTTCTTTAGCCAAATTTTCTGAAATCTAAATTATTGTTGCCATTTGAGCAAAGTGATCATGGCTTCTCAATTGAAATTTTATTAGTATTAAGGTACGACATTTCCCATAATCTAACGAATGTTGAGCTCTGCAGCTAATGGTCCTCTCCGTACCAAGCATCGTTAAACGTGCGACAATATCTGTAGTCGGACATTTAGTGTTGGGGAGTTAGTTGTGATTTCTGTTTCGTATCTTTATTCCATCATATGTGTAAATCCAAAATATCAATTTAACTTTGAGACATGAATACAAATGTCTCATTTCATTTTCAATTCATAATTTCTAATGATATATAAATTTTTGAAGCTATCAAAGTTTACCCCAAAAAAAACAAGTATATCATTGAGACATGCATATAAATGTCTCGGTTTAATTTCTAAATTTCTAATGTTTATATAATATATAATTATATAGTCCTTCTGATAGTTAATTATAATTTGAGTAAATTATATTTAAAAATATTTATGATTATATTACAAAATTCTATTATGATTTCTTTGAGAAAAATTGCCGAATAACATTTCATTTCATGGAATACAAATATCCATACATCTAGTACTCTCACATCTTTGTTTTTTTTTTAAAAAAAAATTATTTTGAATAATCCATTTTATCCCACAAATAAATTAAAAGTTCTCTAAAACGAAACGATAATCTATGAATTCATCCGACCAACTAAGAAATACTATTATAATAATACACTGCAAAAATTTTAATGGAAGGTGACGAATGGATTTCGTTGCCTTGTTCGTCACATTTTCATGGAAGGTGACGAATGGATTTCGTTGCCTTGTTCGTCGTGACAAACAAATCGACGAAATCCGGAAGTTGAGGAAGTTTTAGGCGACGACATTTGCCTTATTTCGTCGCATGCCTTCCCGTAATTTTTTGTAGTGATATTATCATTATAATAAAACATGAATTTCCCCATGCATGTCTTAGAGGCCAAATACAATATATATACCGTTTGCCACTTTTGGTATGTATTTGCAACCACCGTTTGGTGTCAACCTAAAGGCACCTTTGACAAAGCTTTTCCTTTACACTTTGTTTGGTCGGAGGATATCAGTTAGAAATAGTAACAGAAAAAGAAAAAAAAAAGGAAAAATTAATTTGTACAAAAAATATTTTTGGAATTGAGGAATGCAATGGAGTTCCAAGTCCCAACCAAGGGTACAAAAATATTCAATCTCAGAAAGGTGCATAGAAAAATAATGTATTCTAGACTCCAGAGCATACTTACAAGTTACACTTGTCTTTAAGGAATTGGGCCAGCAAAATGCATGAGATATTAGGGCCTCTCTGTTAGTTGAACATGGGAGGATTCGGCTTCAATACAGGCCCATGGGAAAAGTTTCAACCTATGAAGGAATTGGGCTTGCTATAAGAAATTTTCAATGGAGTTAGAATCTGGCAAATGATTTGGTACGTGTAGTCCAAGATCCGACTGCCACCGATGCCAACCCGGAAATCCAGTTGTTATCATCGTCTGAGGAAACGAAATCAGGACTTTCCGTGGATACCGTCATCATCCTCAAAGGAAATTTTAAGCCTAATGTGTTTGAGAAAACATTTAACAAGAAGAAGGGTCCGAAGTTTATTTGTAACATAATTCAAGCTATATTTTTTAGCAAGGAATCGAGAATCAATTTTAGATTGTTCTGGAAGAAGCCTCCTAAATATTCCAAATTATATATATAATCTTACCATCAAATTGATACTGTTGGGGCCACAAGAAGTAGTGGGCCACGAAAAGATAATTGAGCCATACATCATGGGCCGAAGAAGGATTTTTAAAGAAGGTGGGCTTAAAATTGATTGGGCCGAGAGACTAAAGGAGGACGATCCATAACAGACGAAGAGTTCGAACAGAGAAAGATCTCAAAGACGAGATTTCGGCCGAAACAAAGCCAAGTCAGCCGATTAGGGGGAGAAGAAAATCGGCTCAAAGGAATTGGCCGAAGAGCGGTTACCAAGCTCCGGCTATAAATAGGGGATGCCATGCACATAATCAAGAGAGATCAATCCAACCCCCAAATTCCTTTATCAAATTTAATTCTTTGTATCTTTACTGCTTTCTTTACAGCTTTCCTTACAGTTTTTCCTAGACTCTAGCTTAGCTTGTAGCGGTTACTTTCCAAATCCGTCGTTGTTCCTTAGCAACCGGTAGTTTGGTTCCAGTTTTTCCGGTGAATTCGCCGTTGTTCCTTAACAACTGGTAGATTCCCCATTGTATCTAGTTTGCCATTATAATTTCAGAGAATATTCAGTCAAGTTTGGGCGTAATTAGTCAAGTTTGGGCGCATTATCATTAATCCGGACCCGTAATCGATTTGATCCTTTTCCGATAGCCTCCTTTGAGGAGAAAAAGGTCCTTGGCTCACCGCCAGCCAAACAGTGGCACGCCCGGTGGGACTCAAAATGGCATTCGAGACACAGGAAACTCCAGCAGTTAACACGGCGGCAAGGACCGATTTGCCGCCGATTCATGTAGAACGCACAGCAGAACCGGGTGAATTCCCCCCAGGGTTCCCCGGACCATCAAACTTCCACAATCAGGAGTTTCCGCACGACGATCTAACCCCGCGGTTCCGTGATCATGTCCAGTTTATGGTGGAAGCGGCGGTTACTAATTCGGTTCGGCAGATAGAAGGCAATATTCTGGCAGCAATGCCAGCAATGTTTAGAGCCAAATTAGCGAGGAATATGTATCCGATGGGAACGCAGAATGCACAGATGGCGCAAAATCCACCACATGCGATGCAAAATCCTCACAACTTTCAACAGCAGGCCTATCGGCTGCCAGGAGGGCAGGGACCATGGCCTTTCGTCCCTCCGCAACAAAGGTACGATCAGCAACAGAATCAACCGCCTCAACCGGTAGTGCAACCGCCTGCTCCAGTGGTACAACAATAATTTCCACCAAAGCAGCCGAATCCGCCACAACTGGTTGATAGAGAACTTATTGCTGAGATAATTCGTACACAATTTGGAAATCTCATCGGCCAGGAGAATAGGCCGATGTATAGGAAGCCTTACCCCGACTACATCGAAGAGCAGTATCCACTGCCTAGAGGAGTGAAGGTTCCAGATTTTAATACTTTTTCGGGAGAGGTCGGCCGATCTACGATAGAACATATTGGCCGATTTACAGCTCAATGCACCAGAATCGCGCAAAATGATTTTCATAAGTTGATATTGTTCAGCTTATCGCACACTGGTCCAGCATTCGAGTGGTACATTAATTTGCCAGCAGGATCGGTTAACACCTGGGCCGAAATGGAGCGGTTATTTCATGACCGATTCTACAACACCAGTCCTGAAGTATCAGTAGTTGATCTAACATCAACCAAACAGAAGGCGGCGAAATCAGTCACTGAGTTCATAGAGAGATTTTATGCCGTTAAAGCTTAAATGAAGACAATGCTGCCGGAGCATGAATATATCCAAATTCTGAAGCAGAATCTGAAGTTCGCCATCAAGGACAGATTGATGGTCAGAAGACCTAGGACTGTGGCCGAATTAACGGCCAAAGCTATAAGAATGAGACTTATTTGGCGGAGCAATCGGCTTTTAAATCAAGCCGAAGTCAAAGTGGCAGATCACAGCCTATCCAGTCGGCCACATCGTTTGCAGAATCTCTGGATAGATGTGAAATTGAGGAAGAGTATAATACAGATGATATTCCTACCTTAGCCGAAGTCGCAAGGGCTGAATTGGTGATAAAGAAGCCCATGACCTGTCCTGCTCTTCGGCCAGTCAGAGGCAAGGAGAAAGAGGGAGAAGTCAGGGACGAATCTCAAAGGTTTTATTCTTTTGATCTATCTCAGATGGATGAAATATTTGATTATTGCCAGAAGAATGGCTTATTGGAGTTCAAAGGAAATCACCCGCAGCCAACCAAAGAGCAACTGGAAGCCGGGTGGTGTAGATTCCATGGATCGGCTAATCATTCTACAGCGGTCTGTGGACATTTCAGAAAGCTGATCCAGAAGCATGTAGATGATGGGAAATTGAAATTCCCGGACAGACTCATGGAAATTGATAAGAATCCGTTTCCTGTCACTAATATGGTAATGGTGCACCCCGATCAGAACAAGTCTGTCCACGATCGTTTGGGGGACCAACCATCGTCCAGTAAAAGCTCTGTGCACGATCGGCTAGGAAATCAGTCATCGGCCCAAAAAAAGGCAGGAGTGTGGAGACGGTTAGGGTCTCCGCAGAAGGGGAAAGAGAAGGTTTCGGACGTTTTTGACCGATTGGGAGATTATGAAGTGAAAGAATGGATTAAGCAATCGGACAGACCTCCGAAGTTGGAATTCAAAGACGATATTGAAAAGCCAACATTGAAGATCATAACCAGTGGTTGGGATTCAGAAATGAAACTAACGGCCGATAAAAAGGAATGTAAAGACTGTGATTCAGATCACAGTTCCCGAAGATGCTGTGTCCCCGGAAATGAAGAAACTCAGAAGGCCACTAGCGAATACTCAGGTAGGCTGATGGGTTCAGAATTCTTCAGAAAAAAGGGATTTCGGCCAACACCGATTTGAGAACACAGCCTGGAGGGCAGGGGAGAAGAAGACTCCAAAAGGAAAGGGATCGTATTGTACATTCAAACGGAGAATGCATCGGTTTAAAGCAGCCGGTGCATTTGAGCAAGAAGAGTACAAAATGATGCATATGGAAGAAGATTTCCCAGACGATTGTTCTTCATCTGAAGGAAGGATCCTTGATAAAGTGTTTTCGGCTCGACTGAAATCAGCCGAAAGGAAGGAAGAAAGGAAGCCGAAAGAAGGACAAGATCGGCCGAAAAACAAAACTGAATTTCAGCTGAAAGCAATCCAGCCAAAAGCCGATAATGAACAACCGAAAGTAAAAGAAGAATGGAAGCCTAGGCCAGTCCGAACTAGGGAATGGAAGCCATAGACAAGCATCGTCCCGAGTAGTGACACGCTTTCGATCTGGCAGTTCAAGTTTGACTTCGGGTCTAGTGCAAACATGATAGGGATGACCACAACAACCGATGAGGAGTACTAGTCTGATTCTGAACCAGCAGTGGTCTTCTGTCAGAAGGAGGGAGAATACTTCGACGAAGAAGAATCCATTGTGGACTTTTGTTTCGCCAAACTCGAAGCACTTCGACCTGAGGCCGAAGTAGAGAAAATTTTGGAAGAACGGTATGAAGCATTTGTTCCCGAAGCTCAGCCAAGCACTATTTTACCTCCGACTGCGAAGATGTCTCAGCATGTGAGGCCTTTGTACGTCAAAGGCTGGGTCAACGGGAGACCACTCAGGAGAATGTTTATTGACGGTGGAGCAACTGTCAACATTATGCCATTATCCACACTGACGAAGATAGGCCGCTCGAAGGACGATTTATTGCCCACGAGGATGAAAGTATTAAGTTTCGTGGGAGCACAAACGGCGGCCGAAGGATGTATTCTAGTGAATGTAACGGTCGGAACAATCTCGATTCCGACTATGTTCTTTGTAGTGGATGCAGAAGTTCCGTATGCGGCCCTATTAGGCCGATGCTGGATCCATACTGCCAGATGTTTACCATCGACACTTCACCAGAAGATATGGTTCTGGAAAAAGGATGGCACAGTCGAAGAAGTGGATGGTGATCAACCTCCGTTTCCAGTCAGCACAGCCGGCCGAATTGATGCGGTGTTGTACGAAGAGCCCATACAACCATTCCTAGCAATGGTAGGGGAACGATACCCGTAGGTCGTTGAATGCGACTGGACAGATTTGGGGTTCGAGGTCAGATATCAGGCCGATGTACGACCGAAAGATGAAGAAAGTAAATGATGAACGAAGAAACTAAGGGAATGGTCGAGTTCGAATTGACCGAATTCGGATCTTCAGGAGAGAAAACAAATTGGAGCGAACTCATGGATGCTATACCAAAACGAACACCAGATTTCAAAGCTCAAGATCCCTTGAAAATAGTCAATGTTGGCACAGAGGAGCACCCAAGGGAGATCCCGCTGAGTGCAAATTTAGATCAGCAGACAACGAGCCGATTCAAGGAGGTGCTGATAGAGTTCAAAGACTGTTTCGCATGGGACTACACAGAGATGCCAGGATTGGAACGATCGATTGTGGAGCATAGATTACCAATCAAAGAAGGGTTCAGGCCGCATAAACAGCCGGCCTGGGGGACATCACCCGAAATAGTCCAGAAAATAAAAGAAGAAATAGAATAATTGTTAGCAGCGGGATTTGTTAGGCCAGCTAAATAAGTAGAGTGGTTGTCGAATATCGTTCCTGTAATAAAGAAGAATGGGAAATTGAGAGTTTGTATTGATTTCAGGAACCTTAATATAGCCAATCCAAAAGATGAATACATGATGCCTATTGTCGATTTGTTGATTGATTCGGCCACAAAACAGGGGATGTTATCCTTTATGGATGGGTATTCAGGATACAACCAAATCTTTATGGCCGAAGAAGATGTGCATAAAACTGCATCAGATGCCCTGGAGCTATTAGGATTTATGAGTGGGTAGTGATGCCATTCGGGTTGAAGAATGCAGGAGCCACATATCAGAGGGCCATTTATGTCTTCCATGATCTAATAGGAGATTGTGTAGAGGTCTACATCGACGATGTCGTCGTCCGATCTAGAGATGTAGAAAGCCATTTGGACGATTTACGAAGAGTATTTGCGAGAATGAGATTACATGGAGTTAAAATGAATCCAGCCAAGTGTGCTTTTGGAGTGCAAGCAGGGAATTTTCTTGCGTTCTTGGTACACAACAAAGGCATTGAAGTTGATGCAAACAAAACCAAGGCCATCCAGGAAGCTAGGCCTCCGCACGATAAGAAAAGTCTGCAAAAATTCCTTGGACAGATCGGTTTCCTGAGACGATTCTTGGCGAATGCGGCCGGGAAATCGAAACCATTAAATGATCTACTAAGGTTGAAGAAAGAAGAGGAATTCAAATGGGGAACCAATCAACAGGAAGCCTTCTAACAACTGAAACAGGCTTTGATAAATCCACCAGTGTTGGTCCCACCCATTTTAGGCCGACCATTAAAGCTATATATAGCAGCGGCCGAAGAGTCTATCGGAGCATTACTGGCTCAAGAAGACGACGAAGGAAGAGATCAGGCGATTTATTACTTAAGCCGAATCCTTAGGGATGCAGAACTAAGATATTCGCCGATTCATAAAATGTGTTAAGTCTTTATCATGCATGCCAGAAGTTAGAATATTATATCCAACCAAGGCAAGTGATAGTGGTGGCTTCGGTTGATATAGTCAAAATCTTGATGAATGATCCGATCAGCAGCCGAAGAATGGCCAAATAGGCCATGAAGTTAAACGCATATGATTTGAAATATCAACCACTCAGGGCTATGAAAGGACAGATTGTAGCCGATTTTCTGGCCGATCATGCAATATCGTCAATGTCCAACGATATTGAAGAACAAGTTCGGCCGAAAGAGATAGACGAAATAGGGATTGTATACCTACGCCCGTGGGTGATGATGTTTGATGGTTCCAAGGCTGCCTCAGGAGTGGGGGTAGGGTTCACGCTACATACGCCGGAGGGCAAGATATACAAATACTTCGTACAATTGCCGAATTCCTATACAAACAACCAAGCAGAATACAAAGCGTTGATTTCGGGCTACATCGACTGATAGAAGAAGGAGTAAAAGCTATTATAATCAAAGGAGATTCGCAAGTGGTTATTCAACAGCTGCTAGGAGATTTTTCGGTAAAAATTTCTCAGTTGATTAGACTGTACGAAGAAACAATTGGTTTATTGGAAGAATTCGACGAAGTATATATTGAATACATCCCAAGGGAAAAGAACGAGTTAGCCAACGAATTGGCTCAACACGCAGCCAGATATCGGCTAATGCCGATTGCAGGGAATGTGGAAATACATTTGGCCGAAACAGAAAAGGCTGAATGGATAAAAGAGATAGCACGAACATTGGAAGATCCATGCGAAGCTAATCCGGCCGAAAAACGAAAGGCGATGGATTACATAATAATAGGAGGATTACTCTTCAAGCGAGCCATCAATGGAGTACTACTCAGGTGCGTCGGAGAAGAAGACGCAAAAAGAGTAATGGGAGAAGTACATGAAGGGATATGCGGCGCACATCGGGCAGGAAAGTCGATGAAATGGAGCATCATTCGGCTAGGATATTATTGGCCGAATATGGGAACAGACTGTGAGAAATATGCCAAAGGGTGCCGTCAATGTCAGAAGCATGGGCCGATTCAGAAGTTACCGGCCGAAGAGCTACACAAAATGATTAAGCCATGGCCATTTTGAGGATGGACTATGGACATTATCGGAAAGATTCACCCCTCTTCATCGAAAATGCATGAGTTCGTGCTAGTAGCAACGGATTATTTCATGAAATGGGCCGAAGCTCAGGCATATGTTAGCATCTCTCAAGAAGAGGTTATTGAGTTTATTAAGAGACAATTGATCACAGATTCAGAATTCCACAGACGATTCTAATAGATAGAGGAACAGTATTTGTGGAAGAAAAAGTCAAGGCCTTTGCAGACGAATACAGAATAAAAATCGTGCATTCGTCACCATGTTATCCACAAGGAAATGGGCAAGCAGAGGCCACGAACAAGCAACTGATAGGAATCATAAAGAAGATGATTGAAGACCAACCAAGGAAGTGGCATGAAAATTTATCCGAAGTATTATGGGCTTATCGAAATGCCAAGACTTCAGCCACGTGATTCACGCCATTTCGGCTGACATACGGGATAGACGCAGTACTTCCAGCCAAAATAACAGTGCCGACTTTGAGAACAAGTCAAGCAGATTCGATGTCGGCCGAACAGTATGATCAATTAATGAAGGATGAGTTATTGGATGCCAACTCTGATCGGGTGCAAGCATTTGAAAATTTGCAGAAAAATAAGGATATTGTGGCCGATTGGTATAATAAACGAATTCTTGATTAACGATTTGAAGTTGGCGATTTAGTGTGGAAAGTCATATGGCCACCCAAACAGAAGGATGGCCGATTAGGAAAATAGAGCCCCAATTGGGAGGGGCCATTTATTATTCAAATGAAATTGCCAAACGGAGCATACATATTGGTGGACGAAAATGAAGAACAAATTTCGAATCCAGTAAATGCGAGATATATGAAAAAGTATTATGCTTCTGTTTGGGATTAAGCATCAAGCAAACAGAAAGTAAACACTTTTATTGCATGGACGAACATTACAAAGAGGAGCTACTTCGACCGAAAGCGGCATCGATAGTCCGAAATTATAATATACAAGGGAAATGTCCTAGTCTAAAAAGGCGGGAAAAGGATGAGAGCCAGTGGGGCTGGGAATGGAGGACACCCAACATTCATTCCCAAATCCAAATTCTTCCCGCCGGCGAGATCAGAGATAGCTGTGTTAATAAAGCCAGCTCCCTGATCATAAAGAAAGAGGAAAAAAAAGATAAGTTTCTGCTCATGCAAGGACACCCCCTCTGAGCATGCACGATAGGAGAAATCCGCGGGGTATGCCCTTCAGAGCAAAAAGGATGATACGGTCCCATAGAAAGGCGCAATGACCGCCCAGGACTTTGGGACCGATATTAGCAAGGCTACGACAGGTCATATCAATATTAAGAGACAGGACGAAGCCTGAATATGACTGTCGAAACATTGATAAGAAAAAGTGTTAAGAGATCCTCTTCCGCATGAGGATGGCAATAAAAGGATTAGCTGAACTCGTACCGCACGAAGGAAGGAGTTTTGGGTTATGAATAATGGTTCAAACAAAGAGTCAGTATGCCAAGGGGGCTTGGGAGAAAAAGGAATTGAACACACCGAGGGAATCATGATAAGCATTGCAAAGTGTTGAGGTGAAAAGGGAAAAGATGCTGGTATTTATAGAAAAAAAAAAGGGAATGACATTTATAGCAAGGGTAGAAGCGTAAAAGAGAAAAACATTAATCATAGATAAGACGTTTTAGGAATCCCAATAAAGCTGCAGAGAATATTGCTCTGCTAAAAAAGATATCCCGGAGATTACGGGAAAACAGGTGCAGCAATTCACAAAAGATAAGCATTTGATAATAGGCCGATCGAGCATACAAAAAAAAAATCGGCTAAAGGAAAAGAGAAAGCCAAGAGTACATCAAATGATACATCAAAAATCCAGCCGAAAAGGGGAAAACCCAAAAGATTCATAATGACCGTATCCGGATAACAACAACAATGGAAAAATCTCAATCTCCACTTAAGTCATAAGCAATATCATCGTCGAAACCGCGAGGAAGAACAATGGCCGAATTTCGGGCAGTCGCAGAATTCAAGGCTGATTGAAATTCCTGGAATGATCGGGCTTCAGCTTCGGCCGAAACTGGAGGGTCATCGGGTTGAGATGAAAGAAGATGTTCAGAAGCATCTTGAAGAGCTCCAGGCTGAACATCTAAAGAAAAAGGACGAGAAGGATAAAGTTCATCAAAAAAGAAGAAAGACATAATCACCATACATTATCTTGGTTAAAAGAACAAGCTAAATATTACCAGAATCCTTCGGATTGTCCCCTACAGAAGAGTCAACGACAGGGTTATCTGAGACCGTGGAAGTGTCAGGTGCAGAATGAAGTTGGGCCGCAGTAGATCGAATTCTATCAACCACAGCTTGGGTGTCCGACCATAAACCACGGAAAATACCGATGATTTCATCACTAAAGGAAGTCCTCAGGGAAAGATAACCCATCTCTTGTTGAAGACCGGCAAGCTTATCTCTTGGAGCCTGGGCAGATTTATGAAGCTGCTTGACAAGGCATTGCAGGTGAGCCGACTCCTTATCCACCTCAACCAGGGCATCCTTCACGCCTTGTGCCTCACGCTGGAGTCGGCTAATTTCCAAATTGATGGCAGAGAGATTGGCCGAATACTTGAGTTTAAGATTGTCATTGGCTGACAATTTATCCATATATGCCTGATAATCGGAAGCATGTTTATCGAACTCCAGCTTGTGGAGAGTAAGAGAAGCCTGTTCATCCTCAAGTCTTTTACGAGTGGCCAAGATATTGTGGAGCTCTAGGTCCATCCGTAAAAGGCAAGTGAACATTGCCTGATGAGCATCTGACAAGCCAGAAGCAAGAAGTTCTTCAGGGAAGGACTGCTTGATATGGGAGAGAAGCAGGAGGATAGGCTTGGTTTGAACTGAAAGGGCATCAGATTGGCAGGTAATCAGACGTTCCAACTTGTCCAGACAAGCCCTGAAAGAATTAGGAAATTCCGACGAAGGGAGAGAAAAGGAAGGGGAAAAGAAATCATCCAAGATACTCCTATCTGGAAAAGGAGAAGAAGGAGTAACATCACCAATAGCTGTCCCTTCTTGTCGGACACGAGCAAGAGAGGGGTCTGGAAGAGAAACAGTAGAAGAGGAAGGCAGAGCAACCACCAAAGAAACAGTCGGATCAGGGGTGGTTAAATCGATATCACCAACCCCAAAAGTATTAGGAATCAAGCTTGGCCCTAGGCCAGCTGATGAAGCAGGAAGCATACCAGAGACAATGGCCGAAGTCTCATCAATAGGATCAAGAGCTGAATGAGAAATGGTGGAACGACGAGGCGTGTCATTCGGGCCAGGCGAATGATCAGGCGATATAGAAGGGCTAGATAAACCTGCAGCTGGGTGAGCCTAAAAGGAAAGGAAATAAGAATCAGTAAAACAACAGTGAATAATTTAAAGGAACAAAGGAAAGAAATTACAGGAAACCTGATCAGTAGATACAACCGATCCAGGGAGAGGCGAACGAGTTGACCGTCTTCGAGCTTTGGAGGCAGGTTCAACTTTCGACTTTTCTGAGCTCGGGGCAGTACGCTTTCACTTCGAAGAAGCAGCAGGAGCGGACGAAGTATGTGAGTGAGGCGGAAGAGACGAGGCGTCGTCTAAGGCCCCTGTGGAGAAAAAAAAATGGAGGAAAAGCTTGAGAAAGACACACGACATATAAAATAAGGAAACGAAAAGACTTACTAAGCAAAGGAAGTAAAGGATCATCCTCTTGAGAAGAACAGGAGTAATCGGGGGCCGATCCGATAACAGAAAACATCATAATACCTGGGAAACCACGAGAAATGAGGAAGGTCTGCAAGTCAGTTCCAAAATTATCGTGAGAAAGAACTTTTTTCCACCAATCATCGAAACGCTTCGTCGACAAACCAGGGCGGATGTCAAAAGAGCGAACTTCAAAATTGCAAATTCGGATAGCCCATGTTCGGCAAAGATGTCGGCTGTCCTCTGGACCGAATCCTTTAAAGGATTTATTATACTGATTCGGGTCCCCACGAAGAGGAAGGACTATATCCTGAGCAAAACCGAACTGCCGACTGACCAGATGAGGATTATAGACTTCAGAAATGATAGAATGATCAGGGGGAACGAACAACGAGCAATTGAAGATGTGACGAGGAATGATACAAGCGTTCCAGACCTGAGCCAACGCCGGCGGGAGAGATGCACCGAAAGGAGGAACACCAATAGCCGAAACCCAACTGTTAGAAGCACGAGAGTAAAGACAGCAAGAGGAAGAGTCAAGAGGGGCTCTGTTCATAAAGTAGTAGATCCATTGTTCAATACGCATGTCGGGAAAACGGATCCCAAGAAGATCATTGCCCGAAGGAGGGGTGCTATCAAAAGACTGGGGCTCAAAACCAGAAATATCTCTAAAGTGCCAGGCAAGCCAAAGATGAAGAAACCAAAGGGGGCCGTGAGACCTATTGAGATGACCATCAGCCCATCCATGTACCTGGGACGAAATGCCAGAGTACGAATGGACTAAAAAGTAATCGGCAAGAGGGAAATGAGTATTATCCATAAGCGACTTAGCCAAAGGATAAGTCTCAAGGATAACATTCTTGGCGGGTGCACACCAGAAAAATCGGCTAAGAAAATGCATCATAAAAGCCACGGGTTCCGACTTGAGAAGTCCAGGCTTAGAACCACAATATCGAGTAATCCATAGGGCAAAAGTAAGCCCCGAGGAATAGCCGGTGGATTTCGTCGAGGGTTTTTCAGAACCAGTAACACCCAAAAAGTGTTTTCCAAGAGAGGGTAAGTCCAAGAGAAGCTTAACATCTTCAATAGTCGGGGTCATCATACCCCAGGGAAAACAAAAACAGTTGATGGAAGAATTCCAGAAATGGAGGAGGGCTTGAATGTGCCGATATTCAGGAGGAAATGGTTGAACACTCAACTTAATCAGATGACTGATATCGGTGGACGACCAAATCGGTTCACATTGAGGATGTACCCGTTCATACCAAGCAACATGTTCAGGAGTCACAATGGGCCAAGTACTGAGGGAACTGAAAAGTTTAGTGGAAAAGTAATCCGAAAACAAAGGGATTGTTTTCAAATCACCGAAAAAAGTAGAAACAGAAGCGGCGGCCTCGACGGAAGTCGCAAGAGGCCCGAGAGTAGTAAAGCCTTCATCAGTAAGACGAAGGGAAGATTTATCGGTTAAAGAATCTTCAATATTCTTGATTTTAAGGGAAGAAGGCGAAAGAGTTGATTGCGCCATTGAAAAGGGAGGAAAAGGAATTACAAAGAGAATATGGAGATGTATAAGAATGAGAAAAAGAAAGGGGCAAGGATGAAAAGATAATAGGATATGAAGAATGAAAAGACGTGGCCGGATTCCAAGGAAGAGTGGGCGCACAAAAAGGAGAAGGTGAGAGGGTTAAGTTTACTTGGGCTCATTCTAGAAGAGGAAAGTTCGCCCAAGTAAGGAGGGCATCTGTTGGGGCCACAAGAAGTAGTGGGCCACGAAAAGATAATTGGGCCATACATCATGGGCCGAAGAAGGATTTTTAAAGAAGGTGGGCTTAAAATTGATTGGGCCGAGAGACTAAAGGAGGACGATCTATAACAGACGAAGAGTTCGAACAGAGGAAGATCTCAAAGACAAGAGATTTCGGCCGAAACAAAGCCAAGTCAGCCGATTAGGGAGAGAAGAAAATTGGCTCAAAGGAATTGGCCGGAGAGCGGTTACCAAGCTCCGGCTATAAATAGGGGATTCTATGCACATAATCAGGAGAGATCAATCCAACCCCCAAATTCCTTTATCAAATTTAATTCTTTGTATCTTTACTGCTTTCTTTACAGCTTTCCTTTACAGTTTTTCCTAGACTCTAGCTTAGCTTGTAGCGGTTACTTTCGAAATCCGCCGTTGTTCCTTAGCAACCGGTAGTTTGGTTCCAGTTTTTCCGGTGAATTCGCCGTTGTTCCTTAACAACTGGTAGATTCCCCATTGTATCTAGTTTGCCATTATAATTTCAGAGAATATTCAGTCAGGTTTGGGCGTAATTAGTCAAGTTTAGGTGCATTATCATTAATCCGGACCCGTAATCGGTTTGATCCTTTTCCGATAGCCTCCCTTGAGGAGAAAAAGGTCCTTGGCTCACCGCCAGCCAAACAGATACATATATCTGTAGAAGGTTGAGGTTAAGAGGAAATGGTGTAACCATTTATATAGAAACACAATTTTATAGAAATAACAGACATGCACACAGTGGTCGTCTTCTTCTTTTCGGTGCCTTAGAGGAGTCAAAAATTTATAGTCCCTGAATTATATTATTAGGAGACTCTAATTTCGAAATGAGCGTGCGCTCCAAATTACCTAGTTAATAATAACTCATTTCCAACTCAAAACGACTATCCATTTTGTCATTTGCAATTCACAACTATCTAAAAAAAATGTAGCGATGATACTAAAATTACCAACACTAGTATGAATGATCAAATTGTTCCCTTGATTAAGTTGAAACTGTTAAAGTCCCACATCGGTTGTATGTTGGGTTATTCCCTTGTTTATATGGACATGGACTACTCTATCTACTACCAATTGGTTTTAGGTTAAAGCCCTAGGTCCATCTTAATTCTATCAGAAACAAAATTGGTCATGATGAGATTGGGTCGGGGATCGACTGATATATATATATGAGCTTCCTCCACAAGGATCCCGGCTTGTACACACACCCAAACAATGTCCAAAAACCCTTGTAGTCCTAGATTCTACACTTCATTATATTCACTAAACAAGTGAAGTAGGTGATCTTAGCTGAGCTATCCCTTGTCGCAAAATGTAGGGCATGATCGAATTATTTTATTTATTTTATTGGTCCTTTTACTTTATTAATTACGTTTCATACTCAATTATTGAACTGATTTTCATTTGTCGATACTCGATCGCTAAGAACTCGATAACTGTTAGAATAAGAAAAATATGCTCATTCAATTCTTATCTATTTCACACTCCAAACATAATACAAAGTTGACACATTTATATCTATTCCTAGACAGCTCAAAACTGAAAAAACAAATGCAATCAAACTGTAACTCCACACATTTACTCTCCACTACCTCACCACACCTTAAATCTAATACTCCCTCCGTCCCAGGTAAGACATCTCGTTTGACTTTTTAACACTGTTTATTGTTCAACTTTGACTTAATATTATTGTAAATATATATTTGGAAAAAATAATCAAGTTTGGTCTTGCTAGATTCGTCTAATCGTATAGTTTTAGAAAATATATTTTACATAATTTTTACTTGTATATATTTTGAGATATTAATGATTAAAAAAGTGCATTGGATAGTGTGCAGAAGTCAAACAAGACATCTTAGTTGGGACAGAGGGAGTAAAATGCAAGGCATAACCACCTTGACGTTACAGGATTCAAAAAACAATTTTCGAAAATCTTCAAACTTCAATGGCTTTGTGAAAATATCTGCCACTTGATTTTTGGAATCCACATGTCGAAGCTCCACATCCTTTTTCTCAATGTACTCCCAAATAAAATGAAAACGGACATCAATATGTTTGCTCCGATCATGAAACACAGGATTCTTTGTCAAGGCTTGAGCTGACTTGTTGTCAATCATAATCTGTGTAGCTCCAATTTGTTCAACACCAAGCTCCTTCAATAATCTCCTAAGCCAGACTCCATGACAAGCTGAAGCAGTGGCTGCAACATACTCCGACTCACAAGTTGAAAGTGTAACGATGGGTTGCTTCTTTGAACACCAAGAGATTGCATTATTTCCAATAAAAAACACAAAACTAGTTGTGCTTTTCCTATCATCAACATCTCCAGCGAAATCACTGTCACAATAACCCATTAAATGAATATTATTTGAAGGTGCATAAAACATCCTTAAACCTAGAATGCTTTTGACATATCGAAGTATTCTTTTTGCTGCCAACCAGTGTGCTTTGCTGGGATGCTCCATGTAACGACTCACAATCCCAACTGAGAATAGGATATCGCCTGGTACAAGTCAAGTATCTCAAACTTCCAACAAGACTTTTGAACATTGTCGGATCCACACCTTCTTCATTTTCCAACCTTTTAGATAATTTGACTCCACTATTCATAGGCGTATGAACAGGCTTGCAGTCAAGCATATTGAACTTCTTCAACACTTCTTTTGCATAACTTTTTTTAGAAATGAATATTCCTTCATCTGTTTGATTTACTTGAATTCCCAAATAATATGACATCAAACCCATGTCACTCATATCAAATTCTTGAGCCATGGTCTTCCTGAATTCATCAAACATATGTGGATTGTTCCCAGTAAAAATAACATCATCAACACAGATGTATATAAAGGAAAAAAAATCCAAATAGTCCCTTAATTTAGTAAAATTTTTCATACAGTCCATTAACTTTTAAATTAACTAAAACAATCCCCTAACTTGCTTAATCCTCGTCCAATCCATTCCAAACTCCTTTAATTATGCTCTAATCCGACATGTCACAATAATTATGCCGTCAATGTGTTTTGACCCACTTAATTGCTTACATGGCGGGTGGGTGGAATCCGGGCATCCATTTGGAGCTCCGTAGGGAAAAATTCCCAAATTCACTTCCGATGAATAATTTCAGCCTCCCCAGTTCAATTTTCACCATTTCGCAGCTGCCCCTTCTCCAAATTTCACCCACCCCTTTGCCCCGGCCTTGTCCGTTTCAAACAAAACCCATGTTGCTCCCATTTTCCATGTCCGCCGTTTGCATTGGAGGCTAATTGACGCTTGGGTTTGTGAATTGGAGGCCGACCAAGATCAAACCGTGTTGGGATCGTCTTCAAGCCGGGTTTGGTTCGATTTGAGTTCTGTAATATTTACGTGAGATTGTAACACAATTTTGATTTTTTGTTTTCGACATTTTCATTGCTTTTGTTCTGTGTTGATCGAAACTGTATTTTGAGTTCACGGTTGAAACTTTTGGATGATTGCAATTGAAATCAACATAAGGTTCGTCGAAATTGGTGAAGAAATGATATCTGGCCAAAATTCCGGTCAAGATAGTGATTGCCGGCAAAGTTTGTGCAACAGTGATCTACGTTATTGTTTTTTGAATTTCAAGCGCATATTTGAGATCCTTATGTTGTAAGGATTCGAATGCACATAAGATCTATCATTTTTGAAAGAGTTTAGAGCCTCGCCGGAATTACTGTTCATCATCTTCTTCTGCGAGCAAATTTCTGTCCAACAGTGAGTTGCCGATCAAAGAACGACAACAAATTCGTTGTGAGCTTGTTATTCATCCCCTGCCATGCCTGAGAATGGAAGTTTCCAGTTTGTCTCTTTCGTTGTCGATCTGTGCATTTGTTGTGCCGTCGGTGATGTGTGAGTAATTCTATATATATATATATATCCCTCTTCATTGAATTTTATATTCATTTTTATCTTTTCTTTCCACAATAGTGCGTTGCAAGATACAACTTTTTATTTCTTTTTAGTGTGCCTTTTTTTACTACATACGTGGAATGCCCACATAGCCATTTCCTGCACAAAGTCAGGTCAACAGAGATTTGACCGCACTAATCCTTGTGCCACGTTGGATTCTAATGCAATTAAGGGAGTTTGGGATCGATTCGGCGACGATTAAGTAAATTAGGGGATTGTTTTAGTTAATTCAAAAATTAATGGACTATTTGGGAAATTTTGCTAAATTAAGGGATTATTTGGATTTTTTTCCACATATAAACATGACACGCCCCTGCTCAACTCTTCCATACAATGCATACCCATTTTTGCATCTCGAAAATCCATTATCCTGTAAATAATTGTCCAGGCGGTTGTTCCACGCTCTTGGCGCTTGTTTAAGCCCATACAACGCCTTTTTTAACTTCAAAACCTTTTCACCATGTCCTGGAACAACATAGCCTACCGGCTACTCAATAAAAACATCATCCTCAAGAAAACCATTAAGAAAAGCAGACTTAACATCTAACTGATGGATCTCCCAATGACTGAGCTGCAAGAGAAATTAGCAACCGAATAGAATCCATGCGAGCAACAGGAGCAAACACTTCTTCATAATCAATTCATATTTTTGTTTGTATCCTTTCGCAACCAATCTTGCTTTGAACCTGATGACCTCCCCTTTGGAATTTTTCTTTGCCTTATACACCCATTTTACACCAATAACCTGGTGATCATTCGGTCTAGGAACCAACTCCCACGTATTGTTCTTTTCAATAGCTTGAATCTCTTGATCCATTGCTTAAACCCATTTCTCATCTTTCCTGGCTTCTTCAAAAGACATGGGTTCAATATCAACAAGCAAACAGAATAAGGTTTCTTCTTCTAACCTTTCAATGAAATCATAAAGATCCTCCAAAGTTCGATATTTCGGTGTTTTCTCATTTGTAGACAAACCTGATGAAGATGGCTCCATTGAATGAGATGATTGAGGTGTGCTTTGAGTTGTGATTTGCAGAGTGCTCTGTTGAATTCGGATATTTCTGCATCTTCAAAGTATGGAAGAAAATCATATGTTCCTTCTGTGTTTGAACTCTAGTCCCAGGCAGCATGTTCATCAAACTCCACATCTCTACTAACGACAAGTGTTCGATTTTCTAGATTGAACAACCTGTACGCCTTAGAATGTTCATCATAGCCCACAAAAATCATCTTCCTGCTATGATCATCAAGCTTAGATCTTTCCTGCTAATGAACATGAGCATAAGTACTAGATCCAAAAATCCTCAAGTGAGCAACACTTGGCTTTACTCCACTCCATGCTTCTTGTGGTGTCACATTCTTTAAACTTTTTGTAGAACTTCGATTAGAGAGATATATCGAGCAGGCAACAGCTTCTCCCCGTAACTCCTTTGGCATGCCTTTCGATTTCAGCATAGTTCTTGCCATATTAAGAATTGTGCGATTTTTCCTTTCGGCAACTCCATTTTGCTGGGGCAATCGAGGTGCTGTCAACGGCCTCCTAATACCATGTATCTCACAGAAACTTGAAAATTCATTAGACAAAAACTCCCCACCCCGATCAGTTGTCAAAGCCTTAATCTCATATCCACTTTTCTTCTCAACCGAGGCTTTAAATTTTTTGAATGCATCAAATGCCTCACTTTTTTGCTTCAAGAAATAAACCCATATTTTTCTACTTTAATCATCAATGAACAAAATAAAGTAGGAGTTTTACCATGTGATTGTGGTTTGATAGTTCCGCACACATCCGCATGGATTAATTGGAGTGGCTCGGTGGCTCTTGAATTGGATTGCTTTGGAAAGCTTTTACTGGAATGCTTTCCAAGAAGACATGCTTCACATAATTAATTTGGGTGATCAATTACAGGGAGTCCTTTCACCATCTTCTTTTCTCCCATTGCCTTGATTCCTTCAAAATTCAAATGGCCAAGCCTCATATGCCATATCCAGGAAGGATTATTCACACATGTATTCAAGCACATGGCACCATCATTTTTCAAGTGCAGCAAGAACATCCGGTTCTTTGTCATGACCACCTTGGCTACAAGATTCACGTTTTGTTCTCGAAGCCAAAGTGTGCAATCCTCTATGTGGATCTTATATCCATTTTCCAAAAGTTGACCAATACTTAGAATGTTATTAGTCAATTTTGGAACATAGTACACATCAGTAAGAAGTTTGTGGCCTCCTTCTTTTGTCTTGAAGAGCACCGAACCTTTTCCATTGATTTTTATCTTTGTGTTGTCACCAAAGCTTACCATTCCGCTATGGCGTGTGTCTATCTCCACAAATTTGCTCCTATCTCCAGTCATGTGGTTACTTGCTCCATTATCAAGGTACCACACGTCATCTTTCTTTACTGAATCATCTTTCATTGCAAGAAATAATGAAACCTCTGTATCTTCCTTTTGCTCAACAAGATTTGCCTCCTCATGTCCTTTGTTCGACCAACACTCCGAAGCATAATGGCCAAGTTTGTGGCAAGAGTAACATTCAATTTGAGATTTATCATGCCTCCCAGGATTGTTGCGACCTTCTCTTCCTCGAGCTCGACCACGACCCCGACCTCTTTGGGCTATTTGACCACCATGTTTTGATGGTTGCTCCTCTTGACTTCATCCTTCTCCACGACCTGGGCCTCGACCATAACTTTGGCGTCCTCGACCTCGGTCTCTACCCGTATATCCATCATTGGATATCACTTTTGTTTGTAAGACCTGCTCCGAGTGCTCGTGATCATCCCAATTTATCCTTTCCTCATGGGCTCTCAAATATCCATTTAGCTCATCAATGGACAAATTCTCCAAATCTTTTGACTCCTCAATCGCAACAACAACGTGTCTAAACTTCTTGCTAAGGGAGCGAAGTATCTTCTCAACCACTTGAACGTCTTCTTTAGATTCTCCAAGCCTCTTCATTTGATTTCTCACTGCCAAGACTCTTGTGAAATAGTCTTGAATCGATTCACTTTCCTTCATAGAAAGTGATTCAAACTCACCTCGTAGAGTTTGAAGACGGACCTTCTTCACCTTTTCCACTCCTGTGGTGGACTTTTTAAGCTTTTCCCATGCGTTCTTGGAGGTGGTCTCGTTGGCAATTTTCTCAAACATTTCGTCATCCAAGCCCTGATGGATGATTGAAAGAGCACATTGATCCTTCTTTCGTATCTTCTCCAACTCGTCTTTCTCTTTTTGGGGAAGATTGCTCTCATTTTCTGGTACAACGAAATCTTTTTCAACGAACTCCCACATTCCATGTGAACCTAGAATGGCTTTCATACGAAGAGCCCAATTCTCATAATTTTGTTTGGTCAGTCGAGGGTATTGAAATGGAACGGAGACAGAAGAGGCCATGACGTATTTGGCTCTGATACCACTATGTTAGAATAAGAAAAATATGCTCACTCAATTCTTATCTATTTCACACTCCAAACATAATACAAAACTGACACATTTATATCTATTCCTAGACAACTCAAAACTGAAAAAAACAAATGCAATTAAACTGTAACTCCACACATTTACTCTCCACTACCTCACCACACCTTAAATCTAATAAAATGCAAGGCATAACCACCTTGACGTTACAGGATTCAAAAAACAAATGCTGCTAATTACTCACAATCAATTACTCATAATAAATCATGTTTATTAGCATTTCAACAATAACAAGCCAAAAAATATACACTACTAATAAATAACATCATATGCTTATAATATTTTGATTTCATACAGCTTTGAACAATTGTCTACCTTGAAGTTAAAACATCTATCTGAATGGAATATATTAATCCTCTCAGCATTCAACAGTATAAAGTTGGAATATATCTATCTATTACTTTAATATTTGGTGACCCCAGAGTTATCACTTTGATCAATAAGAAAGGAAAAAATCTTTCAAAGATTCCAATATGTTAGAATATGGTATAAACTATAAACCACAAAGGGTTAAAAAAAAAAAGTAGTAGTAGTATATATAAAATTAAGGAATTGGTTATAAGGGGGTTAAGACAAGTGGAAATGATGCCCCTTTTGTTTGTTTGCATATATAGTTTTAGATAAAGCAACAATCCTCACTTGCTTACGGAATACATATGATAAGGTATTTGTGATGGGAATTTCTTCTTTCTTATTCTTATGGCCCATTTTGTTGAATTTCCTCCACCACCACCACAGGTCTATCATATCATATTATGGATCGGGTTATTTTGAATATGAACTTGAATTTTTGATACATAATTTAGTGGGTGTTTGAATAAACGAAATTGATTGTATTGGGGGTTGAAGTTGTTGAGACTGCGACCGCCACCCTACTCCAATATTAGTATGATATTGTTCGCTTAGGGCGGAAGCCTCACGACTTTGTCTTTGTATCTCCCAAGAGGCCTCATACTAATGGAGTTAGGAGGACTCTTATATTTAGGCCTATATTTTCTTATTCTTCTGATGTGGGATATGAGTTTGCTATCCAAAAATCCTCCGATCGAACAAAGGACCACACACCACGTGGTCTCCCCTCAAGTGGTAATCAACTTGTTCGCCAAATCATCTTGCACCGCTGCTCCAATCAATAGAACACGTCTTCTAACAACTACAATATCAGGAAACTTTCCACACAAGGAACTGAACACGAATCCCAATTGCAAGGGCACAAACTGAGGTTTCCCAGACACACAGTCTACCGCTGACTCAATCCCCAAACCTGATACCACTTGTTAGGATAAAAATTCCCCCAAGACCAACAGAGAAACCCAAAACCAAGGCAAACAAAGTAATTAATTGGAAAATCATAAAAATGACACAATTTGTTAACGCAGTTCACCCAACAATGTTAAGCTACGTCTTAGGACATCAATCCATGAACTTTCACTATCACGACTGAAGTATGAATACAAGATGTTGAACTTGCTATCAACCTCTCCTATTTATACAATCACATAGGTGTCTGTTACAATCTCGCTATAATGACACAATAACCTCACAATCATGACATGATTACAAGTAAAATCATTTGATTGTGTCAATCACATCCAATCAAGTATTGGGAGTGTGGACTTTTGCTTCACAGCTCAACAAAAGTTTAAAAATAATATGTCGTATCATGAATCGGATTACTTTAGAATTTGAATTTGAATTTTTGGATGCACAATTTAGAGGATGTTTGGATAAAGTATTGGGGTTGAAGTTAAAACAATAATATCGAATACTAAAGGGTGGAATCCAGAAAATTTCTTCCTCTTCTTTTATTCTTACAACATAGTAATTTACAAAAAATTTCAGCAAGGATTCCAAGTCAGATTTCTAGCGCAAATGTGCAACAGTAGCTAGTGCCACTTTGAGGGTCCCAATCATTGAAGTCCAAATGCATATCAAGATAGAAGTCATTCGGAATCCAGCAAATGATTGTCCTAAAATAAATATCTCTGTTACGGTATGCCAATCAACAAATTAATTACATTCATGGTATTAATCCATCACAGCTGTAAGATCGTTTACATTTTGTTTAGTTTATTTCTATGACACAAAATTCAGTATAGAACACGTACTGTATACTTCCCCCCCCCCCCCCTCCCCTTTTTTTTTTTCTTTTTTCTTTTAAATTTCTATATTGCAATTATTGTTTTCAACTAACTGATTTTGGAGTTTTATTTTGTTAGATTAGAGAATGATTCTGAAGGTAAGCCCAACATGAGTTTTATAGTTTGTAATTTCTACTTTCACTATCACTTTACCATTTTTTATTTAGTCTTATAACAAATCATATAAAATCATCCAAAGTCAGCTAATTGAAAGCAGTAATTGGAATGTAACATTTAAAAAAGGAGGAAGATATAACAGTATATTGTGAATTGAAAATGTTATGAGACATTAAATTAAAATATAAAAAGGATGTGAATCTTTCAATTCTCTTATTTAATTTGAGTAATATATTTTTTTAACAACCTATACAGGTTAGGAAATGATGGTGGGAGCCCATGTCACACAAATTACGAAGGTAATAAAGGGGTGGGATTAGGGGTGGGAATATGCCGGGCTACCCGACAGGGGCCTCTGGCATAGCCTACCGAAGGCAGGCCAGACCAAGCTTTTTTTATAAACAAGCTAGGCTCAGGCTATTTTAAAAGCTTATTTAGCTAAATAGGCTTATATCAAACTTTATAAAAAGCTTATTAAACCTAACAGGCCGACCTATTTATCATTATTATTAGTCTATTTATGTTAAATGTATAGAAATATATGGTATCGTTATTACTACTTATATATAAGTAATTATTAATTTGATCTTATATAGGTTTTTAAAATATTTATATGTTTTTTCCGTATATAAGTAGTTATGGATGACAACTTGATTTCTTCCAGGCTTATGATAACATCCGAACATATATAAAAGAACTTTAACTTAATTTTGAAATGGGCTTAATAAGGCTTTAAAAAGGCTTCAAAACTGGCCTATTTAAATAAATAGGTCAGGCTTAGGCCTAAACGATAGGCCTATCACAGGTAATAGGCTAGGCTCGGGCCTTAAAAAGTCGACACAGGCCTAGGCCGTTCAAGCCTAAGCCTATTTCCACCCCTAGGTGGAATAGCGGTGGGGAATCGAACCTCCAAGGCTCCAACATTCAGGTTGTAAGTCAAGGGACTTAACCATTTGGGTTAAGTCCTCATCCCCATTTAATTTGAGTAGTTTTTCTTCTTCTTCTTCTTCTTCTTCTTCTTCTTCTTCTTCTTCTTCTTTTTTTTTCCTTAACAGTCTATACACAAGCTAGGAAAGAAGTGGTGGGAGTCTATACCACACAAATTACAAATAGAATAAAGGGGATGGATATATAGGGGGCCGGTGGGGAATCGGACCTCTAACCTTCAGGTTGGAAGTCAAGGGACTAAACCACTTGGGCTAAATCCTCATCCATTTAATTTGAGTAGTTGATTGAGTGGATTGCTCAACAAATATATAAAAAATCCCAAATTATTTAATATTCTCCACATACCTTTTGTGGAAGGGGTAAGAAACTATGGACCCTATTTTGGTTCTTCAAATTCAATCATAAATGTATTTGGATTTTAGTCAATATTCTGAAAAACATGTGGTGGTTGAAAGTTGCGAGATATTATGGAAATTTTAATTTTTATTTATTCTAAAAATCTCTGTCCCCGACAATGACAACAATCTTTTAAACTTATACTGTATTTAAATGATGTTAAGTTATCATCTTATTTCATCTAATTTAATTTAAGAGGGATGTCTTGGTTTATTAATTAACTCTCCCAACTTTTAATTTTATGCATGGTTGGAGATTTGAATTTCACTCGACTCCTCAATCCTCTTTTCATCTATTTATAATTTGTGTAATATATATATAGTTTCTAACCATTCTTTTACCGATACTTGAGCGTCAATTATAACAAAAAATAGCAAAAATGCCAAAAAAATTAGCCATATTAATAGTGAAATGAAAGTTGCAGTAGCTAGCTAGTGATGCGAGGGAAAATGTCATTAGTAATTCGTACGTTTTGTTATGATATATGCATTCCTGAATTTTATAAAAATAACCGTGCAGAAACTATATATTACGCATGTTCAAGTGTACTTACCAGACTACCGAATTCAAGTGTTAAACTTATAATTAACAGTGATCGAATTTTAGAATTTAGCAACCAAGTTAATAACCCTTAGATTCGTCATCGAATACATCTCTATAGGCAGCAGACACACTCATTTTATAACAAAAATAATCAATATATCAAATCTTTAGTTCAAATTACTCAAGCCTGGAGTATATATCATGAGTATGTACATAGAATTAACGGTGCGTTTGGTTGGAGATCTTAGATTACCAGTGTGAATGTGATTGCTGGGAATGTAAGATTACTGGGAATATGAGATTGCTGGGAATCTTATTTTTTGATGTTTTAAGATTATTGTGTTTGGTTAGATTGAGAATCTCAGATTTCCAGTTCTAATTAATTTACCATAATGTCCATGAATTTCAATTGAACAAATGTTATAAATATATAATTTTGCTACACAATAAAAATATTTAAGCCGATTTATTTTTTAAAATATTGAATATTCTTTATACGTAATTTATTGTATGATAAATACTTATTTAATGTCTCCAAATCCTTATTATTTTTATTTTATATATAGAAGAAAAGTAAATTTTAAGAAAATGTGAAAATATATATTAAAATATGAGAATATATATTAAAAAATATGTTTAAATAATTTAAAATTTTCAATTTATTTTTTAAAATTAAATTCATATAATTATCATTTTTTAGAATACAAATATATAAATTTATAAAAGAAAATAAGTATAAAAAGTGAGGGTATAAAAGTCAAATTAGTATAAAAGTAGGTAAAGTGGAGGTGGTAATCTAAGATTACCTGCCCTCCAGGTGGGAATCACATTCCCACCTAAAACACTCAACATTCTCACCTCGATGGGAATGTGACATTCCCACATGAAACATGCCCCGAACCAAATATGGGCATGTTTCATTCCCTACCCAAGATTCCCAGTGGGAATCTCAGATCCCAAACCAAACGCCTCGTAAAGAATCCTAGATAGGGTGAACTAGCTATTTTCAAAAAAGAAATTATAATTATAATATAATATACACGAAAATCGAATCCAAGATTGCCACCTAGTGAATGGAGAATTGGTCTTTAAAATGACATTAATTAATGGAATTGAAAGGACACTTGATTGAGTAGCTGGTGATGATGTGGCCCTTAGAAATTGTGGTCCTAAAATACTCATAATGCATGGGTGATGTCCAAAATTCGACGACAAATTATGTAATGTATGTGTACTCAAGGTTTTAAATGTGGGTATCGATGTAGATATCAGACATATAAATTTATGAAATTTCGAAGATATTTGGAATTTCAGAGGAAATTTCGGAGATATTTGCAATTTTTTTTTTAAAAAATCACATCGAGTTGTCGAGAGGATGAAAATGAAGATATTCCAAAATACGTCATTTCTATTGCTATATAAACTAGCAATATGCTGAAAATACTGTATTACTATGTTCATAATCAGTAGCGAAACCAGGATTCTTCTCAAGGAGGGGCTGATTTCCACTCAAAAATTTGTCACAAAACACAAAAACCAAGCACAAATTATTTAGAATATTGTTCAAATAATATTATACAAAAATAAGAATACAGACCAAAAGTTGAAAAATCTCAAAAATGAAGGGATTTTTCCCATTATCATATCACTAGACTCTATTGCACAAAATATTATGGAGGGGCCCATGCCACTCCTTACATAGGCATGGTTTCGCCCCTGTTCATAATATTGTTGATATCATGAACCATATTGATTGAAATTATTTTGACTTAAAATCGATGACATAATCAATATGTGTTGAAGCATAAATTTTATTTTGTTAATTTTTTAAAAGAAGATATTTTTAAAAGTTAGAAAAAAAAATATTTTTTCTAAAAAAAGTAAAGATTTCGGGAAATTTTAGGTTTCGGTCGAAATTTCGGAGGAAATTTTGCAAAAAAATATTGTAGGTGAAATTTCGTTTCGAGGTGTCCCGAAATCCAAAATTTCAATCGAAATTTCGGGAATATCAGCGATATTTAAAACACTGTTTGTACTAATAATTGTGGGCAAATGCATATAGTAGCAATTAAGGCATGCATACATACATATACATATAGTATCAAAAAGGAAATGCTTTGACAGACGTTTGATCAACATGAAAATGGTTAATTTGAGATGCCGAATCTGCTCCTTCTGATCATGTTATGTTTTGTTTTAGCTAAATAGTAGTAATTGTCAAGCTAAGGGGGAACTTCAAGAAGATAATACTAGCTAATAATAAAAAGGGTGTCCCTAATTAACCCTAACTGTGCGTTTGGTTGGAGATATCTTAGATTACCAGTGGTAATGTGATTGCTGCGAATGTAAGATTACTGGGAATCTTATTTATTTATTTTTTTTATGTTTTAAGATTATTACGTTTGGATAGATTGAGAATCTTAGATTTCGAATTCTAATTAATTTACCATAATGTCTCTGAATTTTAACTGAACGAGTGTTATAAATATATCATTTTGCTACACAATAAAAATATTTACGCCAGTTTATTTTTTAAAATATTAAAAATTCTTTATATGTAATTTATTGTATGATAATTACTTATTTAATTACTTTAAATCCTTATTATTTTTATTTTTTTATATATATAGAATTTTATTTTTTATATATAGAAGAAAAGTAAATTTTAAGAAAATATGAAAATATATATTAAAATACGAGAATATATATATTAAAAAATATGTTTAAATAATATAAAATTTTTCAATTGATTTTTTAAAATTAAATTTCATATTATTATCATTTTTTTAAAATATAAATATCTAAATTTATAAAATAAAATAAGTATAAAAAGTGAGGGTATAAAAGTTAAATTAAATTAGTATAAAAGTAGGTAAAGGGGATGTGGTAATATAAGATTACCTGCACTGGGAAGCACATTCTCACCTAAAACATTCAACATTCTCACCTCGGTGAACATGCGACATTCCCACATGAAAAATGTCCCGAACCAAACATGGGCATGTTTAATTCCCTACCCAAGATTTCCGGTGGCGATATCAAAAATGTTAGGTCTAACAATAAGGCATAGTATTTAGATTTGAGTGTAAATTAAAGCAGTAGCTTCCAAGTTCCAACAACTAATTCCCTTAGCATAATTGGCCTTGAGAATGGAAAAGGGGATTTGAAATTTCAATTCGATATCTTCCCATTTAAGCCTTATGGTGCCCACAAATCTAATCCAACTCACTCACCAGTCACCACTCAAGAATAATAATGGATCGGCGGATCTTTATTTGCATATAGTAGTAGTATTTTTTCTCATCCCATTGACCTTCCAAAAATCCCTTTCATATGATGATGTACGTACTATTAAAATATCCCCAATGCAACTCGCAACTTGCTTTGATTGAGTTGTCTCCAATTAATACTAGTATGAGATATGAAGTAGTATATACTAGTATATGTTATTACAGCCAGCCAGCAGCACACATACCTACCTACCTATGCTCAAATCTCATCAATACATACACGGCCACACCCGGCCCGGCCATACTAGCTGCTTGTACACTAGCTAGCTATAAATACATGCCCCACGACGACACCCTAAAATTTATACCAAGATCGCCTTCCTTCATCCACTATATAATACTATACTATACTACATATCATTCCTCCATCTCAAATGAAACCCCTACTTTTCTAGCATCGTCAATCAGTATCTACATCACGTCTGTATTTATATATAAGCCTACTTTTGGTTTTTTAATTTCCTAGCTTTTTGGTCTTTTGAGGGTTTGTTTGTGTGTGTTTGAAATGGAGGAGGTGATGCGCGCAGTTAATTCATATATGTTGCTGACAGAAGATAGAGAGCACGGATGATGATATGCTAACTTAACCTTACTCTATGCTGCTGCCAACATATATATGCACACATCCATCTGTGTATGTGTGATGAATTATATTGATATTTAATGATGATGAGGAGCATCTCAGTCGTTTGTGCTCTCTGTGCTTCTGTCATCACTCATCACTATATTGCTCTAATTGGTTTCACCTCCGATCCGGCCGCCTGTGTCCTTTTGGAAAGGTTCAAACTGATGGCTATATATATATATATACTTAATCAATGATGATTTTTATTATTTCATCTAAATTTTAATTACAATAGGGCTATGTAATGTTAAAGTAAAGGAATCATGGTTTTTTTATTTTTATTTTTTATTATTTTTATTATTTTTTTTGTGTGTGTGCAGGGGCGGATCTACCCTTGGTCAAGGTGGGTCGATTGACCCACCAAAATATATATACATATATATATATATATTTTTAATTTTTTTAATTCTTTTTTTTTGAATTAGTAATTCAATTTTAGTTTTAAAAAGAGGTTGGGGACTTATCCTAGTGGTCGAGTTCCCCGACTCCCAACTAATAGGTTGGATTTCGATCCCCACCCAGCCCCATATCCCTCTCCTTTGTCTCTTTGTAATTTATGCCGTATGGGCTCTCACCACCTATTTCCTATCCCTAGGTTGTTCTGCTAAAAAAAAAAAGTTTTAATGGTTCAGCTAAAAAAAATTTAGTTTTCATGCCCAGCCCATGCACACTTATATTTATCAAGCCCATTAAACATATATTGTATTATTTTTTAAGTTGGTATTAATTCTTCCCGTGGAAACGGCAACAATAGAACTATTCTTAAGAATAAATTGCAAAATTGTATGAGAGATCAGTTATTTGAATGATTGTTTGGTCACTTTCATAGATCGTGATTTGTTTACGAATGTTAGTATTATTTTCCGTGTGACTTTGAATTTAATGTTTTTAGCATTTTACAATTATTATTATATTAATTACCGAAAACTGACCTACTGAAGGAAATTTCCTGGATCCGCCACTGTGTGTGTAATGTTCTTATGAACCATGTGTGTTCTTTTTAAACTTATTATTCCATTTTGGGGAAAAAATAAATCCTAGTATTAATTTTTTTTTTCAAAGAAAAAGAAAGAGCTTGATTTCAAGAGTAGTCCTGATCGATCCAGTTAATTATGATCTGAATTAATAATAAATGTCAGGCCTTAATTACACGCGGCTTATATATGTGCGATGTCCCCATTTCCTGATCCACTGCACTGCCTTGACAGCATATATATATAAACAATCCATGCATGGATCGGACATGGGATCGGAGGAGGACTGAATATGTATATTGTTGCATTGCTGTTCCAGCCACGACCCTGTGAAAACGATGAATGATCCATCACTGGAAGGGGACAGATATTCATCCAATTTGTAATTACTTTTATTATCTGCAACCAAAAAAGAAAAAAAAAAAAGGTGATTTCTAGACTTTTGAGCTTTTAATTTAAAGTTGCAAAAAATTTTAGGGTGAAAGGTTGACACTTGCTCTTCATGCTTAAGAGTTAAGACTTAGTATAATATTTCTTTTCTCTTTTTTTTTTGTTTTTTTTTGTTTTTTCCCAAAGTTAAGAAAATAGTAATGCATTTGAACATCTCATCTAGTTTTTGAGTATGATAACGAAGTGTGTTTATATTATATGTCGTGTATGTTGACAAATATTGAACCACTGCAACGGGCGGGCAGTCGTCGGCAACCAATTTGGATTTGACTGACATCGACATAAACAATCTGGATTTTAATTTGTCTAAGAAAGTTGTCAAAGCGGCTCTGAAAGAGTGATTGATGATTGATGATTGAGCTTCTTCATTCAAATATAGTAGTACTCAAATACTATAAAAGAAATTAAATTAAATGACCGCCGGTCACCAGTGCCATTTTGATGTCTAATATATTGTTGCTTGGGAGTTGGGACCTCCGTGTCATCCTTTCTTCCTTCAAAAGCTTAACTTGTACGGTTTTATTCCTATAAAAGTAAATAAAAATTGATCTTGATGAACCCATATAGTACTACTATATATTTAAGTGTTGACATGAATGTATTTGGACATTTACAGTGAAAATTTAAATGAACAAACAGATAGAAAGAGTAAACGATGAAAATGGAGGAAAAGTCACAGATGAGGTATGTAGCAACAAGTCCAGACCCATGTGCAAGTGAAGTTATTATTAAATGAAGGCATAAAGCATCCCATTTTGCCTTCAAATTCTAATTAGTTGCATTGCTGGAATTTTATCATTGTTTCCTTAGCTTCAACCACTGCTAGTTGTGCTACCAGATATTGTTTTCTTGTGGAGCCACGTCCTCTTTAATTTAAATGCCTGAATAAGTTTCTGGTTACTAAATAAGTAATTTGGGATGATGATTGATTGATGACACCTCAAATTATCTAATGCAAAAGGAGAGACCATTTCTTTCATCTACTTTTAGAGCTTTAATAATTCCTCAACAAAGAATATACTTTCTCCTTCTCATAATGTTTTTACATACCAACTTTTCACGCAATTCAATGCATATTTTAAACCATCAATAACTGAAGTTCGGTATAAGTAAAAATTCTAAAAGTTCGATATTTAAAAACTACACGACGAGACGCACTTGGCTATATTTTAATTTGTATAACTATGATAAAACTTTAAGTGAAAGTCTGTTTGTGAATAGTAACATATTATCAAACGTAAAAAAGATTACGAAATGAAGGTAGTATAAGCTTAGCTTATGTTGTGTTCTTGTGTTGCTACTGTTGCATAACAACATTGCATAGCCACCTCATTCTTTTTAAAACTATTACTATTACTATTAGCACCCAAAACCTAATAAACACTACTACAAGTCCATCTGGAACACGACCTCAAAGATAAGACAACAATAACATATTAAAGTAACACAACACAAAAACTGTAAGGCTGAGGACAGCAAGTGTATGCTGCCAAAAGATGACCGCAGAGGCCTCTCTAGCCCCATACCCCCTCAGACTCCCCACAGCCCCCAACAATATAGCACTTGGTGTTGTGTACTGCAGAAGCAGCACAAACTTAAACATCATATCCCCATGCACAATTCTCGGCCGATCCGCCGCCCACACCACTCCGATACCAATCACCGGGAGCACCACCAGCCTCGCCACGATTATCCCCACCGTGGTACGGACCCCAAGTCTCGACTCATTTGGCCCAGGTCCCTCCGCCAGCATCCCTCCTAGGATTAGCATCACCGATGGCACCATCGCCTCCGAGAGGATCTCGAGGCTGTCGGTTATAAACGAGAGGGGCGCATCATAGCCGTGCACAATGGACTAAACTGGAGGCACCATCCCCACCACCAGAGCTAGTAGCGTAGCGAGAGTTGGAGGCTGGAGGATGTGGCTGATCGGGGTCTTTTCCACCACAATTCGTATTTTTTTCAACACTTGTCGCTCTGCTAGGCATGCCAACAACAATCTTGGGCTCCCCTTCTCTGGCTCTGATACCATGTTAGAAGAAGATGACGATGATGATACCATGTTAGAACCATACATGATCTCTGATAAGTGATTTGATGAGAACACTCTGGCCACCAATGCTGTCTTGCAATGCTCGGTTTCTCGGTCGTCCATTCCAGGCCACTCTGCATCGACCAAAAGAGTTCGTAGGCTGAGATCAGCACTGTCGTCACATCCCTCGGCAATCCCATCGTCGTTGTCATCATCATCATCATCAATGACATCATAGTACTCCAAGGGTGGCTCCATCATGTGGTACACAAAAATGTAGAATATCAAGACGGCAACCCACTGTGCAAACGACACGTAAGCGGTGCCGGTGGTCTCACAATCGGGACCAAATAGAGGGGTTGTTGGAGGAGCTATGACGACACACGGAGCCAACTATGGCCAATGGGAGGTTACTGGTGTTTCCAAAGGCAGTCATGACAACGGTGAGCCGGGTGAATTCCGGAGGGGGGTTGCAGAGCTTGACGACGAGGAAACCGAGGAATCCTCCGAGCAGGGTGGTGAGGACCACATTGGCTGGAATGAACCACCAGAGGAACAAGTTGGTGAGGGTAATGGTCCTGCCGAGATGAGTGAAGATCAAACATGGCAGGAAAAGGGCAAAGACCAGCTTGCATAGAAGCTTGAATGTGGCTTTTGGGACAAGTTGGGTTCTTGGGTGTGCAAGAATCAGACCAATTACTGTGAGGCTGATGAGTTTCAGCAGAGGGATTACTGAGTGGACAAAGTCTTGCTGTTTGTCCATTTTTCTATCAACTCGAATCTCAGAAAAATAAAAAGAAATATAATTGACCTAATAAACAAATAAAGGTAGTGGTAGAAGAAAATTGACATTGTGACACAGAAATTTGTATATAATTAGTGAGGATTGTCTTCTGGGTGTCATTGTTTGTACAGCTGATCATATATTTTTTTTTTTTAGACATGGACATTCATATGTCGGTAAAAGTATATGTGAGCATGGGCGGATGTGGCCTTGTGCAAGGTGGGTCAATTGACCCACCATAGATGAAAAAAAATAAAAAAAATTATATAGGAGTATATTATATAGTTAGCCTAATTATTTTTTTTTTAGAGAAGGTCCACATTTTATTACCGGAGTAAGCCCCAAAATAGGACTGGAGTACAAGAGCAAACTTCAACAATTACACTCTACCAATAACATTCAGCCCAATCTCAAACAAGATTCAAATTGCTAACATATTTTATCATCCTCCATCAGGTTTAGTCTGCAGCAAAGAACTTCAAATTTTAGCAGAGCTTGGACGTCAGCCTCCTGCCTTAAAAAAGCTTTATCATCCATCCCACGTTAATACCTGTCTTCCACCTCAGGCTCAAAACCAGGCCTTCACCTTACCTACACCGACCACTCCCAATCTTGCCCCATGTACAGCCCATATCAGTTGCATGTCTTGCCTTCATCATTATAATCGATTTTCTTCTTTTGATAAAATGAAATTGAGAAGACTTGTGGAATTCTATCTTAAATAATTTTCAGAAATAGAATTAATAGTTTTTTAATATCCATTGGAGAATTTCGTTGTTGAGTTCGAACTCATTAGAGATTTTTGAATGTGAAGAATTTAAATGAGTTTTCCACAAAACTTGTTGAGATAAAAAAGCATATGAAACACATTCGAATGTGTATTTGCTTTTGAAGTTAGTATTACTTCTTCTCGTGGCAACGACAATGGCATAACGAGTTTTTTCAGCAACGACTACGGTCAAGAATAAATTGCAGAATAGCATGGGAGATCCATTATTGAATGATTGTTTGGTTACCTTCATAGAACATGATTTTGTTTACGAATATCAGTATTGATGCTATTGTACAATGATACCAAAATATGAGAACCCATCGTGAACAATTATAGTTATTTTGATGTAAGACCTGATATTTCATATTTTTTGTGACATTAAATTTAACATTTTTAGACTTTTACTAAAATTATCATATTAAAATTAATTATATTAATTATAAAAACTGACCTACCAATACAAATATCTTAGATCCGCCAATGTATGTGAGAGTAAAAAATTAGTACTAGAGAATTAATTAACCACTTAATTAATGGAACAAAAATGGTTCAATTTGTATACTATCATGACTCATCATGAGTCTCTGATCGCGACAACATAAATATTGTCCCATGTTCATTACAAATTTTATATGGCCTTTTTGTTTATCGTTTAATTTATATGTTCATTACACCCAAGAATTAATTAACCACTTGCTGTGTATCGTTTCTTTAGATGGCCTTTTTGTTTATTTGGCTTCTTAAATGTTAACATTACCCTTTTTCTTTTTATGGCTTCTCAAATATGGGAAACCAGTGTCCCTTCTTCACTCCAAAAGCCAATTATACATTTTGGCTCAATTACTTCAGTTCCTCATTATATCACGTCCATGTAAAAAGAACTAAAAATCAATATATTTTATACAGTATTTGTTATTATTATTATTATTACTAGTATTTCCCCGCCCAATGGGCGGAAATAATAAACAATATGAACAAAATTATCCCATTTAACAAATAAAATTATTCAATTATATTATGTCGATTACATTCTCCAACCTCCTTTAACTATTTGAAACATTATATGAGTACATCTATACGTTGCATAGAAATCGACCAACATATGTCCTTAGCAATATTTATATATTATAATTTAGTATCTTAAAAAATACTTATACTGCAAACAATAGTTGAAAGGACAAAAGAAAATGAAAAAACAAAGATAAAAATATTTCTATTCACGACTCTAATGTCATACGTTGAGAAAAAAAGCAAGTGAAATTGTATTGTACTCGATAATTAAATATTGATATTTTTCACCCTAAAGCGTTATGATATTAGAAATTTCAAATGATGTAGATACTTCCAAAATAAATTAGAAAACTATAAGAAATACTATTGTAAATGAATCCATTGACAAATTAAAATAACAGGAAATGTGAAAAAAAAAGGCCACATTCTAGAAATACTTCCAATACAAGGCCAGCATACCAAAATACTCCATATAAGAGGCCACCCAAAGTATTTGCCATTAGTTCTGAAATTTGAAAATATGAAATGACATAACAGCCCCTGGATAAAAATACACTCAAGGTTTGGGTTGGAGGGTAAAATAGAAAAAACACATGGAGGTCATATCACTCCCGTCAATCGAGACCTGCCACCGCTGCTATGCCATAATTGCGTCCGGAAACCACCCACTCCCCCCACTCGCCGTTCGTTCACCCTTCTCCCTTCCCAAACTTCCTTCTCTCCCTCACCTCTTCATCTCTTTTCTCGCCCCACATCGTCCCCCTCCCCATTTTTCTGTAACCGCAGCCCTCCCCCATTTTCCCGTAACCGAAGCCCTCACCCGTAGCCCTCCCCCACTTCCTTCTCTTCAAATCCACAATTCAACCCCCACTTTTCTCCATTTCCCCTATTTTTGAGCGTGGGATAGTGACAAGCGTGGAAAGCTTCTCTTGCTTCAAAACCGGACACCGGCGACTCCCGCTCGGACGACGAAACAGGTGTGAGTCGGAGTTCGTGGACTTATGGTCTTAGTTAATTTCATTTGTGTTTTTGTTTGATGTTGCTGTGAAATGATGATTTAGGGTTTAGGGTTGCAATTTGGGGGAAGTTATAGCAGCCCATATTTGTTGCTTTATGTGTGGTTTTTGATGTGGTTTGAAGTGAGTTTGCGAAGGTTCTGCTTATTGGTGCAAATTGTATCTTGGTCGGTCTAATCCATGTGGTTTATGATGTGGTTTGAAGTGATTAAGGGTTGATGAAGTTTTTAGGAATTTCATCCCAGTGGCAATTTAGAAACACACCGATGATTTGCATTTGGTATGCTTGTTGGGGTCTAGGGTTTGCGCTATGTTCTTTTCATTTTAGTGGTAGCGCCAGTGGCCTCATTCTTATGTTTGTTGTGCGGTTTCTGTTGTTGTTTGATGTGAGAGAGGAAAAATTGATTTTTGGTTGAAATTGTGTCTTGGTGGTGCAATCGATTTTGGGGTATTTGAAATTTGTTTGATTTTGATACCACGGTCGTATTGAAAGTGCATCGGTGATTTTAGAATTCGGTGTGAAATCCTTGTATGCTTATTATGGAGCAATGTCCTGCTGCGTTGCAATGTTACATTGTCGTGGAAAAATTTTTGATTTAACATGCTTTCTGGTAAACCTGTATTTTTTGCCAATGACACCGGTATAATTGAACACAGTTGGCAGGTATCGAGATATGGCCCCAAAACGTCAGCCCAAAGAGAAGAAAATGAAGAAGAGTGATAGCGAAAAGCGGAAAACGAATAAGAGCGACATTGAAGAGGCGCAAACGGATGGGGAAACCGCAAAGACGAGCGGGCAGGCTAGTCTTACTTCACGTTGTAGCCTGAGTGTTCTACGAGAGGCAATGAATAGCATACGGGAGACAATTACGGACGAACAGTGGAGGGCAATCAAGTCCACTCCATTCCAGCACTTTGCAAAGATTGATGTGATCTACAGCAGCAAGGCGAGGCTGCAGTCGCTGGTCGAGTGGTTTAATGCGGAGTTGGGAGCTTTCGTTTCTGGGGAGGGATTTACGGTGAAGTTCAGGTCGTGGGAATATTTTGTGGTATTAGGGCTGCCGCACGAGGGCATGCTCGTGCACACGAGGTGTGTGCCTAAATCGCAGTTCAGGGAGAAGTATTTCAAAATTGCCGCATTCTGAAAAGGCAGGATATACTGGATCTCATGTGTAGCTTGGCTGGCACCGAGAACAGCCTTGATTTTGCACGGGCGTTTGTATTGGCGGTATTCTGCTGCGTCCTCTTCCCGGTGTCGACTTACACCCTCCCCGATTTTCTGGTCCACCACGTGGACAAGTTGAAGATGCTGAGGGAGTACGCCTGGGGTCTTGCAGCGTACGAATAGGTCGTAGACTCGATGCGGCGGATCAATGAGGAGAAGAAGATTTATATCGACGGCTGCACCCTGGGCGTGGTGGTAAGTTCTCTATATTTATTAGTTTACCAATGGAATACCATTCTCGTGCATTAGGAACGATATGAAGCTCAACGATGGTGTTATTTTGTAGGGATGGTTCTACGAGCGATTCCCTCACATGGCTGAACCACTCATTGAACCGGTGATACCCAGGTTCGTCCGGTGGAAGGAATCATTCGGAAACGTGCAGCAGTGTAGGGAGGATCTTGTGGAGCTTCGGAAACATCAGTGTCGGCCACTGATGATAAGCTCAAAGGAGAGGAAATTTTTGGTCCCCGTGACGGGTGTACCCCAAAAGTATGTTGTTGAAGAAGATGATGACGACGAGGTCGAGGATGAGATTCCGATCAGGGTGAAGAAAATAAAGAGGAGGCCAAAGAAGAAGGATGATGAGGAGGAGAATCAGGGTGAGGCAGTCGTGGAGGAACAGGTGGAAAAGGAAACGAGGGAGGTAAATACTTAGTTTTATTTGTTAGTATTAATGCTTATGACAGTGCACCCGTATGAAATGCATGCTACACTGGTATGAATTGATCGTAATGGTTGTATTTTGCTGGTACCCGGGAAGACCGAGAAAGAGGCAGCGGACGAGGAGGTATCAAGCAGCGAGGGGGAGGATGAGGACTCTGTGTCCGAGGCCGTGAGTAATGTGGCCGTGAATAAGAAGGTGGTCGTGAAGAGGAAGCTCGTTGCGAAGGCGGGGGTCAGTGATGAGTCGGAGTACGTAGCGGAGTCTGAGGAGGGCACCAGCGACAGCGAGGATTATGTGGCCGAGAAGGTTGCCCAAGTAGTGGCATATGGAAATGACGAGCCCACGGAAAAGGCAAAAAAGAAAAAAGGTATGGCTGATGAGAGAAATACTGGCAAGATAATGAAATTTTACGAGCCATCTCATGACGAGGTGGCAATGGCAGTGGAGGGAATGTTAATTCTCTCTAATCATAAACCATCACTTGCTGAGCCGCTTACACTTTATACGTTGTTCACAGCTACACAACGGGGAAAGCGTAAAGCGGATCCCCCACTGTACTCACCGGAAACGGGCAGCCAGAAGAAGCGTGTGAACAGAAAGTTGGAGCTCGACGCCCCTCCTCCTCTTCCCAAAAAAATTGTTGTACAAAGGGACTTGGAAGAGGAAACATGTTATCAGTATTCAGGCCGAAGGGGATACGCGGGCGTGAATATTCTGGCGGCGGAAGAAAGAAAAATCATGGAAGAGTTCATCGACACCCCAGGCGGGAGGTATTATTCTCTCTGTCCTCTGGTATACTCGGTTAATATAAGACTTTTATTTGATGGACTACATGAATGGTATTACTTTGTATGTTGATGAGGATTTTTGTTTTTCTGGATTGTTGTTTGGGCAGTGGTCATGTATGGAGCGATGGCATCTTCGTTGTGCTGCCCTCGAGCATTCTTTTGCTTCTTTTCAACGAAGCGGTATGGAACGACCTGGTATCCGTATAAATAGCTCTGATGTGCAGCGAACGGTATAACATGGCCAATGATATCCCCACGAGTGTGGGATTTATCAATGCGTATACCATGGTGAGCATTAATTATTTTATACAGTCTTGGGTTTGAACATTTGTAGAATTTATTATTCTCAAACATTTATTGAACAGACAAGCATTCTGGAGATGTATCCAAAAAAGAAAGGGAAGGAGGATGAACTTACGGATGCAGAATATTACGAGCGGTATAAATCGGAAGTTTGGACGACGGGGCATGATGAGTTTAAGAGGCTAAGCAGTTTGATGGCAGATGGGCTGGACTATATTCTGCTGCCGGTGAACACCCATTTCCACTGGTTCCTGGTAATTCTGGACCCTAAGGTCTTGGAAATCGTAGTTTACAATTCACAGTGGCATCCGGATTACGTACCTGCGCAAACAAAAATTGTAAGTAACTGTGTTTCTATAAATGGTAGTCAGACATTGATGATTGGTATTTACTAGGTTGTCATTGGTATGTTGATGTGTGTCTGATTTGTATTAATCTCTTTGTACATCTGTATCTACACAGGCAAATTTTTTGAAATGGTACATGAAACGGCACCATGGAATGGAATTCCAAGATGATGTTCGGTATAGAAGGACATACCGACAGCAGGGGGATAGTTCGTTGGATTGCGGGGTCCACGTGATGTGGTGGGCAGAGGCGTTTGTGCGAAATGATGATGACTTCTGGGGCACGGAGAAAAAAACTGATATAAAGCTATACCGGGCTAAGGCGGCGCTTCGACTTCTACATGATGCTAAATCAGCCAACCGCACTGGCAACGTGGAGGGGAGTTCGACGCCGCACATAGTTGAGGAGCAGGGTGAGGCGATGGAGGTCCAGCCCACTGAGACTGATGAGGGGCGTACGACGGAGCACACAGTTGAGGAGCACGAACCGGCGTTGGAGCTCCAGCCCACTGAGACTGATGAGGGGCGCACGACGGAGCACATGGTTGATGATGTGGAGCGGGCAAAGGAGGTCGAGCCCACTGAGACTGATGAGGGGCGTACGACGACTCCCATGGTTGGGGAGCAGGGTCAGACAAAAGAGGTGGAGCCCACTGAGACTGATTAGGGAACCTCATTGGAGCACACGGTTGATGAGTTGGAATGGGCAAAGGAGGCCGAGCCCACTGAGACTGATCAGGGGCGTATGACGACTCCCATGGTTGGGGAGCAGGTTCAGACAAAGGAGGTCGAGCCAGCTGCTGCGAAAGGAAATAATCCACCGATTATTATTCCTCCGAGCCCACTAAATTCAATAGCTCCATATATTTTGGCCTTGGAGGTCACTAAAAAAGGTGAGCCAACTGCCCGTACAACTGCCCGTCCGACTTCCCGTCTGAAGCAAAAAGTTATCCGTAGCCCCGCCCCGAAAGATGTACGACGGAGCCCGAGGATTATGAGGACCAATGCCACTGCCCCTTCCGTGGCAAAATCAAATCCCACTGCCCCTAGCGACGAACAAGGTGCTGCCCCTGCTGTACCCGCGCCAACAACTGCTGGTCGAGCCCCTCCAGAGCCGAAACAGCCACTGCCACTCCCCAGCCCGAGAAGAACGATGATGCCGCCCCTGACGCGCATGTTCATTTAGGACCGTCCCTGGCGCCGAACGACGATGCTGCTTATTCATCTCAAGATCTGAATTGGTTGATCGATTATGAGCACTAGTGGATTATTTGGGTAATTATTGATACTGTTTATGGGTTGTCGAATTGAAAGTACTGTTTCATTGGATGACTATTTGGGCGAATGTTGTTCTGTTGGAATTGTTGGTATTTTGCCTTTTGATGAATGGTCCGTAGTAGTTTCTGGACAATCGTGTTCGTCTTGTTAGGTTGTTGGTACTGTTTCATTGTGAAGAATGGTATTTTATGAAGATCCGTCGTTATGGATTATTTATAGAAATTATTGTTGGTATTTAACTTTTACGATTAATGAAACGTTTAGTTCAGTAACGCTGTTGGCGTTATAGAAATCAATTAGATGGTGTGCGATTCCTTGAAACCATCATTAATTGGTGCAGAACCAAGTAGTTAAGAGTAACAAACTCATTGATGTGCACAATCGTGTAACACTATTTTTGGTTCAGAACTAAGTGGTGTATAATTTTGAAACACTATGTTGGGAGTATAGTTGAAACACTTGATAATCTTCACACAATGTAGCATTGTTGAACTAAGTGATGTTCCTACAATCGTTCTTACAAGTGTGGTGGTTTGCATAAAGCGAATTGGCTAATGGGTGTATTTTTTGTTCTTGCAATGGTTCTAAATTGTTAAAAGGAAACCAATACAGAACATTCGCAACACTAAGCTATTACAACACTCTTGACAATAATAAACATTTAATGGTATGAATCACTTAAGTCAATTGTAACGTTAGGGAAAGACACTCGTATTCACTACATACAGGAATGGTATTCTAACTGGTCCAGTGACCACATCTAAAGGAAACGCAATTCCGAGCGGAGGTCCAGCTCAAAATTGCATCTTTATGTGAGGAAACGTTGATGTATAATGTTTACAATGATAATAGCCATATATTGGAATGAATTCCAGATAGATACCATTTGTGAGTAAGTAAGAATCTATAATGTCACCCCTCTCAATCACATACCTAAGTCTCATCCATTCAACACATCAACACAATAAGTGAACGATTACTTGATTTCCATTAGTGATGCAATATTTTTTGAAATGTAGCATTGTTTGCCGTAAGAAACCATATGTTTTGAACACAATAACTTGATTATTGTTTATTTTATAATGTGTTTAACAATAAAAATCTTTTCCTGCTCCTGGAGGTATTATGTGTCCATAACATTAGTGTTCTCTTTCCAGTATACTTGTATTTTTTTCTCTTTCCGTCCTGTATAATATGTAATGTTTAAATATGATGTGCACATCTTTTGTTCGTGAAATACGTCATCCGAAACTGATCATTTCATTGCATTCAAAATGGTATCATGTATTGAAACCATCATCATACATGATAGATTCAAGTACTGAAACCATGCAAACCACTGTTTAATACACCAAATCAACAAAAATATGCACCAACATCAAAACACCAATAAACAGCAAAAAGAACACCGGTCTTGGCTTAACGTAACGACTGCAGCTGAATCACTCGACATATCTGTGTGCTTCCTTGCAGGTGCGCCTGTTATGACCTATTTTTCCGCAAAGGTGATAGGTGTTCTTGCCCGATTGAACCTGCGATGGGATTCGCCGTTTCCTTCTTCGGCCGGGCTGCACCCGAACGTCAGGTGGGAGTATAAAGTCATCATCATGGTTACTTGCAACGTCTGAACCGCCCATCATCAAAGGATATATCACTCCTTCGTATGTTGCCCTGTAATACTCAGTGGTGTAGTAAGCATCGCAGTAGTCATAGATATTGCATTGCAGTTTATCGATCGCAGCACATCCGTGCTTACATGGCAGCCTGAATAATTACCAGTAGCCACACGTGCATGTCCACTTCTCCACATCAATGGCATGTAGGGTGGCCCTCTCCCGGACTTCAAACAAGGAGCCCGCTGCGCGTTGAAGCTCCAAGTCGCCTGATGCCAGCTGATTTCCGTACAGTATCTTTTCCGGCATCGTAGCCAATTTTCCTTCCATTTTAGCACCCGCTCTCTTTTCTTGTTCATCATCTTCATAACCTGTTTTCTAAATGTGTCGAGCATTGAATAAGGACCGTAGCCCCTCGCCTTCAGAATCCAACTATTCCAACTCTCCACGAGGTTTGTGTTCGTGACGCCCCATTTCTTACCCGTGAACAACGCATTCGCCCAATTTTCGGGTTCTGAATTCTCAAGGAACGTACTAGCTAAGGGCATTGCTTCAAGGATGGTATTGAGGTGCTTGCACATTTCCTCGTACGTCGGAGCATACGCCGCAGCCTTCAGCACTCCGGTCCAGTGATCCTTATTCTTGTACGGGTACTTACGAAGCACCTGTCATAATAGTTCAGTTATACCAGTCACTGAAATGGATTGTACCACTTTATATAACAGTTCAGTTATAGAAGTAGCAAAAACTCACATCCTTTTTAAAGTTATCAACAAGGTGACGAAGGCATACGCCATGGTAACTCCCATTAAAAATGGTTGGAATCGCCTTCATTAGACCCGAGTGCCGGTCAGTGTAAAAAGTGAATTCGGCCAAATTCTCTTCATTTGCATCGCCTAGTACAGACCTTAGCCGCAGACAAAACCACTCCCAGTTCTCGTCCGTCTCTCCGTCAACAACTATTATAGAAAAAAAAACACCCCCGTGAGGAATCTACACATTTCCCGAACGACAGCCACACTGTTCAAATACAACAATCTAATGAAATTTACGTACCTGCGAATACAAGCGTTATGAACCCCGCATTTGCATCTTTACCAGTAGCGGCAAGTATTGCGCCTTTCCACTTATTTTTTATATGGGTCACATCAAGCTCAATAAGTCGACGACAACCCCTCTTGAAACCTTCAATGTAGGCAGCTATTGAAATGAAAACCCTTCTGAACTTCCCGGAATCATGAACCACCTCCAATTCAGCCACGCTACTGGGGTTCGAAGCTGTCAACCAGTTGCAAAATAGCCGGAGCTTGTCAAAGGAATCTTTATCGTCTCCCTCTAACTCCTTCAAAGCAATCTCCCATGCGTTCCACGCTGTGCGATAGCTGATGTCTACTTTGAATGCCGACTGAATATCCGCGATAGCCCTGTTGGCATTGTAGTTCGGGTCACGACGCACTCTATCTTTTATGAATGAGGCTACCCATGTCGCATTCGCATTTGTGTGAGTCCTTGATTGCAGATTATTAACGCCGCAGCCATGAGTCAGCGTGCACGTGCGGATCGCAAACGAGTTGTCCGACTTATGTAATGATGCGTATATGCGCCACCCACAACCTTCCATGCTGCATTTTACGTGTACTCTTCCTTTGTTTTTGTGAACGAATTCATATCCACGCCGAAGGGCTACACAATGATTTGCCAGCACCTTCCGGAAATGATCATGATTCCTAAACCTTTGTCCTACACCCTTTATTGCATGGGCCCATATAACCCTCTGATCCTCCTCGTCATCGGTATCTTTGTCGTTCAGGAGGTCATCCTGTGCCACCGTCTGTTCCCTGAAGTACAAGTTACTTGAACGTCAGATACTATTTACATCCATTCGTAATACCAGTTCTATGCACGTTTTATGATTTTCTTTTGTGTATCTTAATACCAGTGTTTTGTACGAAAAACACCAATGCAAATAACCAATTTCATATTTCAAGAATCATGGTGCTTGGTACGCAGATTGCCAGATACTACTGAACGAATAGCTATGATCATAATTGGGCATCATCTACAAAATAAAACCATTCCTACGCTCTCAATGCAATTTCATAAATCCCTTACATGATCGTGCTTCTTACTTCCCGGTCCATCACTGTCATCTTCCCAAACGCCAGTCCCTTTGCCCGGTTCAAGTTCGACATCCGTCTCACATCGTCATCGTTTATCTCCATTGTGTAGCCCCGTCGGTTTCATCGTAATGGAGCGTGTGTGAGGCTGAACATACCCTGCCCCATTTCTCCGACATCTTTCCATACACATCCTAAAGGGCATCGCCATCCCTTATCCGCACGAGATGGATTTTCCCTTGTAATGGCAGAAAAACATGACATCTTGCCCAACCCCTTGCTCCGGCATGCTTTCCATCTTCCTCACCCCAACTCCCTTCTGAAAACCCTGTAGAAACCCCTACATAACAGCCTTTCAAAACCCTGGAAAGGCCTAAATAGCAGCCCCTCAAAACCGTAAGGTTCTTCCAACCCTAAACCCTCTTACAACGTTCTCCTTTCATCCACAAAAAACGCAAATCCACTCCCCCGCCGCTTGACTCCACTGTGCATGATTTAGTCCTCTCAAGGAGCTTCTTCAAGAAGCTTACCCAACAAGCTTCCCAAACAGAAATCACAGATTAAAGAACAATGCTCCCGCTTCGATTCCTGCCATGTTCCGCCCAAAAATGACAAAAATGTTGGTCGCATCTACCGTTTGCATCCTCGCGCCCGTTGCTGCTTCCAAACGAAAGTGGAGAAGTTTCTCATTTATGGGTTTCGATTTGGTCGAATGAAAGGGCATTGAAGAAGAACCCACGTTTTTTATGTTTTGAAGAAGAACCCTCTCACTCCACCTCTCAACATCAAGTCAAAAAAAGGACAAAAAGGTAAGGGTCTTCTTGTCATTTCACACACCAATTTGATTATTGAATTAAAAATAATGGAGGGGGGGTGCCTGATTCAGTATGTATTTTGTATATAGGTATTAATACGGAATGTATTTGGTATGCTGGCCTTACTTTAGGATAACTTTGGGGTGGTGGCCTTTTTTAATAAAAACCCCTTAAAATAACTATAGTTTTATCAACTTATTGTCGTATTATAATTTATCTAATTTAGTTAGTTTATCTAATACAAATATTTGCTATTCATTAATGAATATAATATCAATCTATAAAGTACTTATTAATAATTTACAATATATTCTTCAACTATAATTTCAATTAATAGAGTATTGGTTAAGAATAATAACAAATCTTGAAATTATATCAAAATAATAAATATAATATCAACCCATAAATTTTTTGTTACATCCTTTATTTGGTAGTATTCTTTATCTATAATAATTAATGAAATTAAATTAAGTAATGTAATTTCGCTCGAATTTGGTTCTCCTATATTTGGAAAGTGCATTATTTTTTTAAAACTTTTTTTAATAATTCATTCATTTTTATTGTGAAAAGGGATTGATTTTTGCTACTATTTATTATTCAACTATCAACTCATAAAGTTTTTGTGTCATTTATTTGGTACTATTCTTTATCTATAATAATTAATGCAATTAAATTATCTAACGTGAAGTTCGCTCAAATTTGATTTCATATATTTTGAAAGTACACTATATTTTTTTTAAACACATATATATAATTCCTTCATTTTTATAGTGAAAAAGAATTGACTTTTGCTACTGTTTATTATTCAACTTTGACTAATGCTTATACAACAACTTTATAAGAAAAAACATAGTCAAGTGGGATCTTATTAAATTCGTCTCATCATGTAGTTTTAAAATATCAAATTTCTAGAATTTTTTCTTTTACACATGTTGAGTTATTGATGAGTTATTGTTTATTAGAAATGTGTATTGGATTGCGTGCAGAAAGTGAATGATGAGGAAATAGGTAGGTTACTGTTCATAAGGGGATTTTTGTGAGAGGGAATTGATATGTTACTGTTCATATGAGTAAGTTGCTGTTAATAAGGGATATTGTTTTTATATATTATATAGATATAGATATAGATTTTTTGGTTGAACAATTGTACAGACAACAATCCATTAGACTAATTATTAACTAGTATTTTCACCCGCGGTACCCGCGGTTGTTATTAGGTATTCATGTTTCTTAATAAAATATTTGTTATATAACTATTAAATTGAATTGATTACTTTCTGAATTATAGAAGGCAAAAAATCACATAATACAGTTTTGAAATAGACTTAATATAAGCTTTATAATTAGAAGTGGACCTAAATTGGTCAGTCCGCGGGCTGCCCGCCTGCGGACCGACCAATTTAGATCCAATTCAATTGAATTTGTTTTAGTAATAGATGTAATAATTTTATTAAAAAAATCATTTCTTATAATTATAATATACATAAGAAATAACTTTATGGAATATAAATATTGTAAATGAGTCTATGTGTGTATCATTCCAAATGCACAATTGTTAATAATTATAGTAACTATATAATTATAACTTATTGTATTAGTATTGCATAGAATGTGTTTAAGTTAAATACACAAATACCATTTTTAAATCTTAAAATAATATATAGGTTATTTATTATATTAGTTGTAAATGAATTTTATGAGTCAACTCATTCCATCCAAATGATAGTATTTTTTTAAAAAAAAAATATCTTTATAAATTATACAAAGAATACTTTGAAAATTGGCGGACACATATAAAATATGAATATAGAAATAAACCAAATTTTATACTATATTACAAACTGACATTTATAGAAATTTAATATACAATATTCACAATTAAAAGAGGGTCTAAATTGGTCAGCCCACATACCCGCGGACTAATTTAGGCCCAATGCTTGCAAACCGATTAATTTAGGCCCAATTCAGGTCCTATTCAATTGAATATTTGTTTTAGTAATAGGTATAATAATTTTATTAAAGAAATCATTTATTATAGTACACATAAAAAATAACTTTATAAAATATTGTATAAATTATTGTAAATGAGTCTCTATTTGCAGCATATCAAATGGACTTTTATAATTTGTCACTACAAAAATAATAAAGTACAACAATTGTGATATATTATAATTAATCATTTTTTAATATTAAAAAAATTAGTTGTTTGATTGAGGCTCAAACATCCATAATAAATTTATAGTAGTTCAAATTTAAAGCCATTTTAAAGAGATTGTGCACATTAGTTTATTACACTGTTTGTTGCCAAAATAATTATGCCAAACCTAGATATTGTATAGCCCATTGGTATTGCTCTGCAGAGTATTGTTACCAAAACCTTATAAATTCATCATCACTTACCACCATGAACAACAATTTTTAATATTTAAAAATATTTAAAACCTAGAATATTTATATACTTACCACCTAGAAATATTTAAACAAAATTTAATATATAAAATTTATGGATCAAATTGTTGATTCATTAGGGATTAGGGTTTAAGGATTTAGTTTATATTTTTATAAAAATGTGATTAGTGATTAGGGTTTAAAGATTTAATTTATATTTAAAAAATTGTGATTAGAATATATAATGATTTAAAGATTTTTTTTTTTACATTTATAAAAAATCATGATTAGGATAAACGGTTCAAGGGGTTGGTTTTTATTTAAAATAAATTTTTGTTTTCGAATACATATATTTTAATTGAAAAAATATATTAATGTAGTATGTATCTTTTCATATAAGACATCCCTATTTTGAATGGATTTTGCACCAATACTTGTAACAACTTCCCAGATTTATTTGGAAATGCATTATGTCAAATAAATTGTACTATATATCTTCCTTGCGAAGTGTATCTTTTTTAAATGATTTTTTAATATTATATGTTTTTTAATATATCTGAAAAGTTGGTTAATATATTTCATGCACAATACTTCCTCTATTTTATATTTTATTAATTCTAATATTTGCATAGTTCATAATCGACAATATTCAATAAGTATATATTCACTGGACTTTTAAATATAGTTATATAAGATAAAACACAGTTAATTAATATATTGTTAAAATGCATATCAACAGTGGAATTGATTATACAACTTATTTGGGATTCCCAAAGACAATAATTATTTTTGGAATAATAATTTTATTTACTTAGGGTAGTGGTAAATATAATTTTACTAAATTACCAATATAATAAAATTTTGGAGGTTTTCAAAAGAAATCATCATTATGCAAATTTTGCTAAAATACGGCAATGAATTCTGAATAGGTAACAGAATAAATTCTTAACTGCAAAAGATATCATTCAACCTAACAGAATAAATTCTTAACTGCAAAAGATATCATTTAAAGCTGGACATCTCTATCTGTTTGTTCGAAGTTTGGAGGTATGGAGGTTTCCCCCACCGTTTCTTGCCCGCTTAGTTTCTTCTCTATCCCTGTTCTTTTCCCTTCATATGGCCTTTTTACTTTGTGATTCTCTGGTGTGAGTTTAATGTAGGGGATGATGTGATTTTGTAGTAAGTTTCATGAGTATTGTTTCTTTGAAAGTGCCAACCTGTTATGCTGTTGATGATCTAGTAATGCAGTCCGCATGGGATGGGTTTGTGAAGATGTTTTCAATGCTGTGCTCCAGGGAGACATCTGCTTCTACTTCGCTGCTATTCTGCAATGTCCTTGGCAGAAAGTTCCTGTTATGACCACTCCGTTTTCTTTAGTGCTGCCTTGATATAGGGTGACCTGGAGTGTTTGGTCCTTTAAAGTCCTCATCATTTCCGTTTGTGCGCTCTGCTGCTTAGCTTCGCGTATTATTGGCTAGGGTCTTGTAAGGATGAAAGTCCTGAGAACAGTTTTTGAGACGCTTGCAATATACATCTTTTTACTCAAAAAAAAAAAAAAACTACTGACTTACTTAAATCTTTGAGATATATATAATATTTTATTTGTTGGGGTAATGGTTTTGGTTAGGTTCCCAAGAAAATTAAATTTCTTGTGGTTCCAAAAGTAATCATTATTTTCAGGATATGTATATTTTTTTATTTTTTTAAGATAGTATGTATATTTTTTTTTTGTTTAAGATAGTGTCAGATATAATTTGGCCATGCTACTACAGTAATTCAAATTTTTTATTCTCTAAAGCAATCATTATTCTTGGGATATTTTATTCAAATTTTTTTCAGAGTAATTGATTACAACTTTATTGGAACTTGCACATCTATCTTTTCCATTTCAATATTTTATTCAAACTTTTTAAAATTAGCTATAATAATGATGATGGGTCCATTGCAAAGCTTCTACCAAAAGCTACTATAAAATAATGTGCGCCAAATTTTTTAAAAATTACTGCGGAGTAATTAACTAAATATATGCATTTGCAATTAATGTAACTTTGCTTTTTGAATCTGCGCATATCTTTTTTCCATTTTGAATACTTGATTAGATTTATCAAGTCAAATAACAAATCTTTAGAAATCATATATAATAATGATGAGAAGATTCCCAAATAAATTTAAATTTTTGAAAATATATATTTTTTAATTTATTTAGAATCATGGTAAATATAATTTTTAGTCTTCCCAAACTTTTAATTTGAAATTAAGATATTTTATCTGAAAGTGAACTAATAAAGCCATAAAATTTATGAAATTTCATTAATTAAACATTAGCAAACAATGACGAACCGAGGCTAGGACAATAAAATTGAAAGTATACATTCATTTAAGATTGACAAACAATGAAGTTAACTATTGACAAAAAGTGCATTACATGAAAATTATATTGTATATTAAGCATTTGGAATCATTCTAAAAATATTGGGAATACAAAATGAACATCATTTTAATATATCCTATTTTGGTGGAAGCCCAATTAATCTAAAATTTGCTTCCACTTGTAAAAACTTCGGATATCAAAATATATTTAAATAAAAAATATTGTGATTTTGAAAATTTACATTATTATTCAATGTTAATTCTCATAAAATTTTGATTGCATAACTACATTTTTTTTGGCTTGTGGTAACTTTAATTTTTTTGGCTTGTAAAACAATATTATTTACAACGGCCTTTAAAAATTATAGCTGAAAAAGAAAAACAATATTCTATGTGTTTCAACATAAAATACTCCGATTATTTAAATATATAGGGTTTATTAATATTAATATATAATCTTATTAAATCGGTGCATTAATCTCCGACTATTTAAATATATAGAGTTTATTAATATATAATCATATTTTCTATTGATAAAATAATTAGATTTAAATTATAATTTATTTTATTTTAGTTATATAAATAATTTTTGTCATGTTTATAATTCGCGTATAAGAGAGTTATTATGTAATAAATATTCCCATTATGTAATAAATTAGTTTAGGGGTACTTTATGTGTATTTTTTGTCAAAATTATAACAATCAAAAAGAAAATTATAACCATCAAAATGTCTACAATTAATGGTTACTTTAATGTATTGGTATGGTAGGAATAATGTCTAAAATGTCTACAAAAAAAGTCGTGATATTTAAATAGGATCTATAATTAGGGTAGGAATGATTATGTCTAAATATTATAATGATGATATCATGCAAAATCTTAATAAATCTGCAAAAGATATCAAAGACTTAAAGTAACACTCCATCCATTTTTTTTTATTTGTCTTTCTAGCAAATATTACACAAACCAATAAACATAATTATTACCACACAATCTTCTATTTCTACCACTCTTACTTACCAAGAAATATAATTGGGGTGGAGAGAGAATGAACATAATTGGGGGAATAAATGGGTAATATTGGAAAATTTTTATAGAAATATTATTTTTCTTGGCTTGAGCTGACACAATGAAATACTCCCAAATAAGCACGCACAATTTTCCAAGAATAAAAACAACAGTAGAATTAATTTAAAGTATTTAATTTAGATAACTATAAAAAAATCTCTACAACTAACAGTTATTTTGTGATAGTTATTTTTAATTTAATTAGATAAATAAATAAATTAGATTATTAGTACTATGAAGGTCTATATTCTATATTAAATTACAGATAGTATAAATGATATAGGAATACCATTATGAATTAGTGGGATACATGATTCTTTTTCTATTATTTTTATCTTTAGTTTTTAAAACTTTTAATTTAGTGAACAAAAATATAAAGAGACACGGGACTCAATGCCATTAAGTTTAGTTTTTGAGACTCAATGTCAGGAAAGAAGTGGAGGCAGAAGCATCAATACCGATGTGATTTTGAATTTTTGAGTTCTCAAATGTAATCATTATTTTTGTGATACATATATATATATATATATTGTGTGGGTGATCGAATGGTCCACTATTTCCGATATTTTCAGCCTAAGATGTTTCCAATGCGGGAACTCTACAGAGGGACCTTTCCTTGAATAATATTTATGCGTGTTCAATTAGCCAACAGGTTTGTAGAGCTCCCTTCCCTTGAATAATAATTATGTGTGTCCATCTTTTTATAAAAAAAACTTGTATTGTCCAGAATTTCATTAAAAAGCAAAAGCCAAGAAACATTGGAGAAACCAACTCAACCAAACTGGAAGTGGCAAATATATATATGTTAATACCAAGATTTCCATTGATTAAGCATCCAAAGGAAAATTTATATTAGAGTAGCAACAAACAAATCACAGAACAAAATTATGTTTCCAAGATCTAACTGAAAAGGAGGAATCAACTACTACATATTATTGTGCTGAAGGGAGGAATCAACTACTACCATAAACTAATCCTCTAACTTCGTTTAGTACCATCCTCAGGTGTATACTTTAGATGATAGTGTACAATGAATAGGCAAAAAATCAAACTGTTGTATTCAAAGTTGATTGTGTACAATACACCATCTTTAAAAATCACATAAGTACTGTAGGGGCAAGGGGCATTCCCCTCATTCTACATTTAACTTCTGCAGCTATCATATACTCCTATAACAGTTTAATGGTTCTCTAACTGTTATCCTCCTCTTTCGCTGCGAACATCAGAACATGGCTCAAGTCGAATAGACCAAAAAACGGCACTGCATACACACAAGGATAGAACTTAGCAAAATACGTACTGGGTAAAGTAAGTATAAGTCACAATCATATGTATCCAAGTTTTGTACACCCAGAAATTTGTTCATTGGTAGAGCACCAATTAGAATGTTAGAATTATTAAGCACATCCCATTTTCTCTTCAAACCGTTTTAGCTTTCAAGCAATTTCATTGAACGCCTTGTTCAAACCCATTTCAGTCTCCAGGATTCCATGTTTTTTTAACTTTGGTAAACAGTAAACATACTTTATGCTTTAAGATACACGAGGTTCAAGTGTCCTTCCTGATTCATAAGTACTTCCGATGCCTCAAAATTAATTGAAGTTAACATCATCATACCTTAATTAGTTCATCTCGTCTGACAGGATGAACACCAGTGACCCCAAAAATCATCTTCTCAGCAGAAACGTCCATCTGAATTGGAACCTCAAAACCAGCAAAAGCAACTTCTCTTTTCCACTGGGAGAAGCAAATATGCAACCAAATTAACTGAATCTCCAAATCCTGATAGAATTACAATCATAAATTAAAAGCACCGACTCACCAGAAATCAGAAGCACCCACTCACCAGATCCGGCAACTCCAAAATCGAATATAAAACACATATCACAAAAAAAAAGGAAAAAATCAGTCGGGATCAAATGAACAAATAAAGACGCTTATTTGAAGGAGATGGAGTTGATGCGGCTGCTACAATACAGATGCGCTCGTCCCTCTGTATGAGGGATTAAAATTGAATTACTGATTCCCAGATCTATACAGAAAACAAAACTTACATAGGATTGGCCCATTTGGACTTGGTTTTGGATCTTCATCTATTTATCCCCGACCTGCAATAAGAAAATCAATAAAAAAAATCATCAAAATCGAACAGAAATCCATCGAAGGGGAGTGGAGAAGATGGCGTTTACCTGATCGAATGATGGGGAAGATGGTGAAAACCGCCTGGTTATCTTGTGGCAAAGGAGAACGGCGGCATCTATATGAAAAAATCGCGACGGAACTGCCACAACCATATGAAAGAAACAAAAGAGGAAGGACACCGAACACAAATACTAAAATAGATTCCAAAATACCAGGCGGAAGTCGGCAGCTGTCGGAGGATGGAGGCGGCAGCTTCGGCATTAGAGAGAAACGATGGTGGTGTTGGCAGCGAAACGCGGTGGTGGTTGGTGGAATAGCGAATACCGGCGACTCACATAGAGAAAGAATCGAATTTAATATGAGATAGGGGAAAGGGACGAATGACGGGATAGTAGAGGACTGCGGTAGAAATAGGGTTTTAAATAGGGATAGATGGAGTAAATGTATGAAACCCTCAATTCCACGTCATTCTCATTTTTTTAATGAATTAATGGCTATGCAGTAGGTGAGAGAAAAAATAATAAAATAATGATTTGTGAGGGATGAAAAAATGGGCGGGAAACTGTGTGTGTAGAATGTTATTAGTTTATATGTTATAAAGGATGGCTATGCAGTAGGTGAGAGAAAAAATAATAAAATAATGATTTGTGAGGGATGAAAAAATGGGCGGGAAACTGTGTGTAGAATGTTATTAGTTTATATGTTATAAAGGATTACAATCATAAATTAAAAGCACCGACTCACCAGAAATCAGAAGCACCCACTCACCAGATCCGGCAACTCCAAAATCGAATATAAAACACATATCACAAAAAAAAGGAAAAAATCAGTCGGGATCAAATGAACAAATAAAGACGCTTATTTGAAGGAGATGGAGTTGATGCGGCTGCTACAATACAGATGCGCTCGTCCCTCTGTATGAGGGATTAAAATTGAATTACTGATTCCCAGATCTATACAGAAAACAAAACTTACATAGGATTGGCCCATTTGGACTTGGTTTTGGATCTTCATCTATTTATCCCCGACCTGCAATAAGAAAATCAATAAAAAAAATCATCAAAATCGAACAGAAATCCATCGAAGGGGAGTGGAGAAGATGGCGTTTACCTGATCGAATGATGGGGAAGATGGTGAAAACCGCCTTGTTATCTTGTGGCAAAGGAGAACGGCGGCATCTATATGAAAAAATCGCGACGGAACTGCCACAACCATATGAAAGAAACAAAAGAGGAAGGACACCGAACACAAATACTAAAATAGATTCCAAAATACCAGGCGGAAGTCGGCAGCTGTCGGAGGATGGAGGCGGCAGCTTCGGCATTAAAGAGAAACGATGGTGGTGTTGGCAGCGAAACGCGGTGGTGGTTGGTGGAATAGCGAATACCGGCGACTCACATAGAGAAAGAATCGAATTTAATATGAGATAGGGGAAAGGGACGAATGACGGGATAGTAGAGGACTGCGGTAGAAATAGGGTTTTAAATAGGGATAGATGGAGTAAATGTATGAAACCCTCAATTCCACGTCATTCTCATTTTTTTAATGAATTAATGGCTATGCAGTAGGTGAGAGAAAAAATAATAAAATAATGATTTGTGAGGGATGAAAAAATGGGCGGGAAACTGTGTGTGTAGAATGTTATTAGTTTATATGTTATAAAGGACTACACATAATGCATATGCGACAGTCAAGGTTAGCACAATTTTATCAACACGTACCATTCTGAATTATCGAAAGCAGAACGCATGAATTCGAAAACCCGTTTAACAATCATAGCCTTGTAATAAGAAATAAAACAGATGGCTGATGTAATTCAACAATTTCAACACTTATATTCAGTGGCGAATACAAATGGTTGGAGTATATGTTTGAATGTCATCATAATTTAATAAATTAATGGTCTATTAAAATTATTTTACTTTTAGTAATGTATATTAGCGATATTAATATTTAATAAATGCATCGCAAACAATATTTTCTTTAAAGAGGAAATGGTAGTTGTTTTACAGTATGTTTAGAATACTAAGACCCATTTTTTAAATCACCCGGAGCTCTTCTTTGTCATTTCGTTTGAACTTATATCAAGAATGAATGTGGATAGAAATAGGTTAGGCTACGCTAATCCGAGATTTGATTTGAACAACCTATGCCTATTTTAGTTTTCTAAGACTTGAGTCTAGCCTATATAACCTTTGATTTTGATAGGCTTACGCTATAGGTCTAAGCCCGGCCTATTTATATAAATAGAAATAGGCCGCACTTGCTATTACAAATCTAATTAAGCTTATTTCAATATCATGTTAAATTTTCTTCTGTTTTTTTTTATACATATGTCCGAATATAACATATTTACATATTCGAAAAAAGTTATAAATATTTTAAAGCTTAATATTGAAAAAAAACCAGTATGTTGATTATGTGCATTGCTTTGCTAATCAGTTGAAAGAGTACTTTATGTGATGAAGATTGTCAAATCCAAGTTGTAAAACCATACTTGTGATGAAAGTTAAATAGTTCAATATTATTTATGTTGAAAATATTAAGTGAAGTAGATGTAGATTTATGAATTTTTTCGAAGAAATGTCACGACCACTGTAATTTTTTTTTCCAAGTTCGCACATCCTGACTTAAGATCCTTGAATCGCCAAAGATGATATTCTTCCTACATTTTAGTAAATCTTACAAATGGTGGGCACTGGGCAAAACCGTCCATCATTAAACAACCTTGGTATGGTTCAATTTCTTGGATGTCGAATATGTTCATCTTCTCAAACGAAATGGGACTAAAATAATGCAAGGTCCTACAGGAGAGGGTAGTCGCCGGACTTTTCAGGGAAAACTTCCGGCCGTCTAGGATTTAGGGAGGGGCGTGTTGGAAGGCAGTTCCTACATGGTGTCTACATTGGAAATATACCTTTGAATGTGTCGATGGCATTGCTGATAAAAGATATAGAGATTGTGGCCAAGGTGAGGGAGTGGTTTATTCCGGGGAGGAGATGGGATGTTAGGGGATGCAAGTTCGCATTCTTCAGGTTTGTTAGTGTAACACCCCGGTTTTTGGTCACCCAGGTCGGGATGTCACCGCCACACCTCCCTAGTAAGACACGGTTTCTCCGGCTTACTAAAGAGATGCAAGGCTAGGTATTTCAGTATTTAAAAGCATTGAAAATATTTGCAAACAGCCCATACAATATAATCTCGAAAATAATAATATCATAGCGCAGCGGAAATAGTATTTAAGTATAATATTGCAGCGGAAATGTAATTACGACCAACATGGTCAAAACACGGGTTAAACAGGCCCGTTTATTCTAATGTCTAATGCAAGAATTTAAATAATAAAGTTTGCAAAAATATGGTTCCCCCATGCATGAACGTGCTCATGATCATTCCACATACTCTGTAAGGAAAAGGGAAATAGAATGGTTTGGTCAGCACAACTTGCTGAGTAAGTTAACACATGCATGATCGTAGGGTTTAAAAGCCATTAATTTAATATTTACATAAAAGCATGATAATATTCATAAATAATTTAAAAGAAGCCATAATTAATTTAAATAAAGCATTTAATAATTTAGAGAACAACAATTAAAATATTTAACTATCCCCATTACTCCCAAGATAGTATTTCAAGTATTTCACGATTGCATCACAATCTCGTCAATTTAGCCGGAAACCGGCGGCCGCAGCCGTATCTGCCATACCCAGTACCACTCCGAAGCCTCGAGAAACTCATAAGGATATTCACGAGAGTGTAGGCCATATATCTCATACCGTTTTGGCAACATATCTCAAATATTTCGCGCGGGGTCACCATCGTCCATATAGGCACGAAGTGAATCGTTAGGAGGGCACCCTGCAGAGCACTCACCCCCTAATTTTAAAGATCAAGTTTGTAAAGGGGATTTTCTAATTTTCCAGATTTCATATAATTATTTCAAAGAGTCTTCTACTCGTTTAAACCTTAAAGGCTAGTTTCACCGTTTCAACAAGATTTCAAGATTTGACTCGGTCAACCACAGTTTACTCTAAAATTCAGTAAAAATTGAATTTAATTCCAAAAATTCTGAAATTTCACCACTGACTCAGAAACATCAAGATGAACAACTTTTGTGTTTTAACTTTTTCAATCCGAGTTACCAAAATAGCTCAAAAATGTCAATTTTCGTCATAACATTAATCTGTCCGAATTTCGTGTACAGCAGTTCAAGATTATCAAGATCTAACATAACAAATCAACTCCAAACTTAAAGAAATTTTACAGAGACCTTCTTAAGACATTTATCTACAACTTTCATGTTCGGCCAAAGATCTAAATCGGTTTAGAACTAATGTCAAAAACGTGATCAAGATCGGACCTAAGTTCTGTCAAGAATTTCAAGATCCAATTTCAAGCAGTTCGGTTTTGGTTGGTTTTCACATATCAAATCGTCTCTGAAAATTCTGAGAATTTTACAGTAGATAGATCTAAGCCTTAGGAACGTTTCCCGTGTTTTAAGTTTTTCTGTTTGAAGTCATTTTAAGGTCCGGAAAAATTCGTCAAAACTGTTGCGCCGGTAGAAAACATACATTGGCAGATTTACGAAGGATTCGATTAAGCTTTTAGGTTTCGTGTTTTAATTACTCCCAAAACGATGTAAGTATTAACTTACAGATTTGTAGATATCCGGGATCCTCTATTTCGAAGGCGTGGCTTCCAGTCCTCCGTCTATCCTCACCGTTCGTCGGGTTCTACGTTCTAGATCCGATTCGGGGCGTAGAAAGAAAAATAAGAAGGTTAGGATTCGTTTTCGAATCAAAACATAAGAGACGAATGGATCAGAACTTACCACGATGTTTAGGAGACTCTGATTTCGTCCAAATCAGTCCCTTGCTTGGTTTCATGCCTCCGACGACTCCGGAATTAGGGTTTTCGGACGTATAGAGAGTTGTAGGGTTTTGGAAAAGTGTTCGGAGCTTTTAAGAGGGCTTATTTATAGTTAAACAAGACCTAGGGACGCCCAAGGTCTGCCCCTAAGAGTCTTGAGCCGAATGGTGTTCAACCGAAGTCGGAAAATCCGGATTCGGGCGAGAAAATCTCGCACGGGCGAATCTGTCCAACGGCGCGGTCGTGGCGCGCCTTCTTCCCTTTGACCGCGCGGCCACCGCGCGGCACTCGCCTGGACTTCGGTCCGGGCGGGTCGTGCGATCCGTCGTGCCTTTCCTCCTCTCTTTCGGACTTCTATCCCTCTATGCTCCCGTATTCCGATTTCCGGGGTATCTTCGGGTTTACGGAAGTAGGAACCCCGTATAATTTATGTTTGGACTCGAATTCTCGAGTTCATTGGTGTCGGGTTTCGGTGTACAATATACTTATCTTTAATTAATTCTTTTTATTTAATTAAATTCCTTTAATTCCTTTTTAAGTTAAATCTCATTTCTCATTTCCTTATCTTTATTTATTTCTTTATTTGCTGGTTTTATTTATTTATTGTATTTATTTTATTTATTGTTTTATTTTATTTAATTATTATTTTATTTTATGTTGGAGTATTCTCGGGTGTTACAGTCTACCCTCCTTAAGAATCAACTTCGTCCTCGAAGTTGTGTTTCGGCTTTTCTCGTGCTAAGGTCTTTTGTTTGTTTAATTATGTTGTGACTGAACTTAGAATTAAAACTTCTAAGCTGCCTACGTACCCTGTGAAGGGATCAAGCCATAACGTAGTTCAAAAGTTTACAAAAATGCACGAAAAATAGGTGGTATGACATCCTCTCCCCCTTAAGATTGCAGTTATGTCCCCATAACTGTGTCGGTATCGGTTTGGAACAATGTCGGGTAGCGTTCTCTCATGTCGGATTCTACCTCCAAGTTGCCGTCTCACTTTCGTGGTTCGTCCAAAGAACCTTGATCATTTTGACGGTTTTGTTCCTCGTTACTCGTTCCTTAGTGTCGAGAATACGCACTGGGACTTCTTCATAAGTCAAATCTTCATCGAGCTCAATTATCTCCGGTTGAAGTACATGTGTCGGGTCCGGCACATACTTCTTTAGTTGTGAGACATGGAAGACATTATGAACTCGATCTAATTGTGGCGGTAAAGCCAGTCGGTGGGCTAAATTTCCGACTCGTTCTAGAATCTCGTAAGGTACTATGTATCGAGGACTCAACTTTCCTCGCTTGCCAAAGCGCATCACCCCCCTCATGGGCGATATCTTTAGCATGACCCTATCTCCCACTTGAAATTCTAGGTCTCGTCGTCTCACGTCAGCGTAACTCTTCTGACGGTCTTGAGCGGCTTTCCTTTTTCCTTGAATCACTTTGATTTGTTGAGCCATGTCTTCGATAAGTTGTGGTCCCACTACCACCGACTTATCGTTTTCTTCCCAGCTCAACGGGCTTCGGCACTTTCGTCCATACAACGCCTCGAAAGGTGCCATGCCAATGCTAGCATGGTAGCTATTATTATAAGAGAATTCGATTAAGGGTAAATGGGATTCCCAACTTCCCTTAAATTCCAACACGCATGCTCTCAGCATGTCTTCTAGTGTTTGGATTGTTCTCTCGGTTTGACCATCCGTCATTGGGTGGAATGCGGTGCTCATTTTGATTTGAGTACCGAGAGCTTTTTGTAACTCCGTCCAAAAGTGAGAGACAAATCTAATGTCTCTATCAGAAATGATGTCATGTGGTACTCCATGTCGTCGTACCACATTATCAATGTAGGCTCGGGCCAATTGGTCCATAGTCCACGTGTCCTTCATCGGGATAAATATGGCTGTCTTCGTTAGCCTATCCACAATCACCCAAATCTTGTTCATGCCTTTAGGTGATCGGGGTAATCCCGAGACAAAATCCATTGAGGTGCTATCCCACTTCCAACTTGGAATCTCTAGTGGTTGCATCAATCCTAAAGGTTTATGTCGCACTGCCTTAACCTTTTGGCAGGTGAGACATTTCGCCACGAAGTCTGCCACTTCCTTCTTCATTCCCGGCCACCAATAGATCTTCTTCAGATCTTTGTAAAGTTTGTCACCTCCGGGATGCACTGAATATGGGGTGTTGTGCCCTTCCTCCATCAACCTTTGCTTCAACTCGGCACATTTAAGGGGCACGCACCATCTTCCTTTGAAACGAATGCTTCCATCCTCATGGACAGCAAATCCTATTGCCTTTCCTTCGGCAATATACCCATTTATCTTCTTGAGTTTCGCATCGCCCGGTTGGGCGAGCTTAATCTCGTCCAATATTGGAGTTTCTACGACCATGGCGTTGATCGTTTCACTCACTGTGCCATGATGCACAAGTTCTAACTCCAATCTTGCTAACTCCATGTACAATGCCGGTGGAATTACCAACGAGTTCGTCACGTGTTGGGTTTTCCGACTTAGGGCATCGGCTACCACATTCGCCTTCCCCTCGTGGTAGGCTATCTCCAAATCGTAGTCCTTAATAAGTTCCAACCACCTTCGTTGTCTCAAATTCAACTCCTTCTGAGTATATCTATATTTCAAGCTCTTGTGGTCGGTGAACATTCGACACTTCCGCCCATAAAGATAATGCCTCCATATCTTTAGAGCGAAAACGACCGCTGCCAACTCCAGGTCATGTGTCGGATAATTCTCCTCGTGAGGTTTCAGTTGGCGTGATGCATACGCTACGACTCTCGAGTCTTGCATCAAGACACAACCTAAACCTTCCTTCGAAGCATCGCTGTAAACTTCGAGGTCACCATTCTCTGATGGTAGTGTTAATACGGGTGTGGTTGTGAGTCGTTTCTTCAGCTCTTGAAACGCTGTCTCACAAACCTCTGTCCACACGTATTTTACTCCCTTCTTAAGTAGCTGGGTCAAAGGTCGTGCGATTTTTGAAAAATCCTTCACGAACCGTCTATAGTACCCGGCTTATCCAAGGAAACTCCTTATCTCAGTTTGGCTCTTGGGAGTTGCCCACTCAGTTACGGCAGAGACTTTTGCCGGATCCACTGAAACTCCATCAGCGGATACTACATGTCCTAGGAATGCTACCTCCTTCAACCAAAATCGCATTTGGACAGTTTGCCGTATAGCTGATCGAGTAAACAATAGAAGGTAATAAAATTTTAAAAAAATGCTTTTCGAGGCCCGCGCGGTGCCCGCGCGGCAGCGCGCGGCGACCGCGCAGTCATAACAGTTTGAAAAAAAAGGGCTCGCGCGGAGCGCGAGCCATTCCGCCCCATTTCCACTTCCGAGGCTTCTTCTAGTTTGCTCTCAAATTCGTTCTCTCATTCCCCAATTCTCCCATTCCCGGCTTCGATTTTTCATTGCAAGGTATGTGTCTACTACCTCTACTTGTCAATTTCAGAATTTATGCCTTGTTTAGCTTAGATCTTTGGATGAATTTCGAACTTAGGGTTTAGGGACAAAATTTGGGGATTTGTTCTTTTTGTTGATTAGGAAGTATTTGTGCAACATTGTATGCCTAGTTGAAGGAAGTTCTTACTAGATTCCATACTTTAGGGAGAGTATGAATTTCCCGATTTGTGTTGGTATTGTGGGCATGAGGATGAGTTCGTTGTCGTTGGTTTGTGCCCTATTATAACGATGAGTTATTACCTAAGCAATTATTTTGATTTGGGGACGTTTCCCATGTGTTTACAAGTAAACTTTGAACTTGATTTATTGCGCACACAACGTGTTTGACTAAATGTCCCAAAGAGTTTTGGGACTTGTTTAGACATAGTCTTGGTTTGGTTATCCTCTTGATCGCTCGTGTTAGAGCCTACACTTCATGTTCTTGTGTTTTCTAGCCTATACTTGATGTAATCGCTGTGTAGGATTTATCCTTACATTTAGTATTGGTTGGGTATCTGCAGGATGCTGCTCTTTTTATGGGTTGTTTTGGCGTCACTCATGTGTCCCCCGAGGACCAGGAGACGGGGTTGCTCAGCGCGATGAGGCTGGCCCTAGCACTGCCGCTCCGGCGATGCCTGATTTCGACGGGAGCGAGTCAGAGGAGGACGAGGAGCAGCGGGGCCCTAAGCTCAGGGGTCTTCCCGACGAGGTGTGTCCCCATCGACACGATAGGTATCGGTTTGCTACTATGGCCTCTCAGGAGTTCTATTTCGACGAGCTTCGTCGGAACAGGTCTTATGTTCCGGAGAGAGGCATGGATCCTCGCCATATGGACGACGACAGGGTTAGTCCAGTTTTGGGCCTTCTTCAGTGGACTGGACTTGCGCGCCATCCCGAGGGCATCGCTTCTGGTTATTTAGCTATGGAGGTCATCGCCAACATTGGCGGTCTCGGGGAGAACAGCGACTTGTCTCGAGTCTGGGTTCGGGGTCGTCATCTAGATTTCAGTGCTCGGGCGATCAACGTCAACTTCGGCTTTCCTGACGACGGCGTATTCCGGCCACAGCCTGAGGGTCGTATACGCCCGCCTGCGTGGGGCATTTTATGCACCTTGATGGCTCCTCAGCTCGAGCATGATCATGAGCTGCGGTTGACGACGATGAACTCTCCGTGGCGCGAGCTTGCTCAGATATGGTTGGGCCGTGTCCGGCCGATTACCCGGAGCCATATTGTTATAGACCACGTCTATGAGACCATCTGCTTTCTCGCCCGAGGTGGTAGGGTGAATGTTGGGGCTTGCATCGCAGACAACCTGAGAGGTATGCGCCGAGGACGAGGGAGTAGGGTGATTACCCACGTTCATCTTATTTGTGGTATGTGTGCGGCTCAGGGGATCCGTACGTCACCAGAGACGGATCCTTACGAGCTAGCCGCTGGCGGCTACTACCGTATCCCTACCTACGCCGCTCGACGCAGTGCTCTACGACGTGGAGCTCCTCCGGCTGTCCTCCGCCCGGAGCCCAATGGCGATGGTTTGATTCTAGTTGTCCCTCCTGAGCAGCCACCTCCACCTCCCGTGGTTCCCCAGCAGGGTGCGGAGGTGCCGCAGATAGTTCAGATGATGCAGGGTATGCAGCTTAGTATGGATGCGGGGTTTGCTCGTATGGACGCTGGGTTTGCAGCCGGGCAGGCTCGTTATGACGCTCTGGATGCCAGGATGGATCTATACCAGGCTCGCATGGATACGATCACTACGAGGCAGCTGGAGCAGCAGGCCACCATGACCGACATGTATGCCTACATGCGTCAGATGGACGAGTATATGCGTCGTCAGTTCCCGCCTCCCGACCAGTGATCCTTCGTTTCTGCGTTTCCATCTAGGCTTGCAGTAGTAGTGTTTTATTTAGTTGTTTTCTTATGGACTGTACAAGGATGATCTTGCTATTTATGTTTCGTAGTTTATGCTTCCGCTGTATCCTTGCTCAGTTGTCTGATTTGACTGTTATCGTTTAGAGAAAATGCGGTGGAACTGTTCCGGTTCGTCTCTCTCTCTCTCTTTTTTTTTTTTTGCGGACAGGTCTGTCCGGTTTTTTTTTTTTTTTTTTTTTTTTGATAGTTTTGGGCTGAAGGATTTAAAAAAAAATCAACTTGCATTTTATTCCTTTAAAAGAAATTTTATACAAGTAATAGGATGCGCAAAATAAATGTACTATCTAAGACAAAGTATCTAAAAGATCTCTGCGTCCTCTGCAGAGTAGCGAGGTCTTCCATAGGATCATCCTCATCAGAGACTTGGCCGGTGCCCAAGGGTCCGTGAAACACTGGGGATGGTGGATCAACGGCTTCCGGAACTGGTTCCGGTGACTCCTCCAGATGGTTCTCCACGGGGCCCGGGTTTGGCGACGGGCGGACCATGTGGGGCCAGAGTCCAAGGGTTCCGTAGCGTCCACAGATAAGGCCAGATGGGCTCTCTACTGGGGGTGTTGGGCTTCGTGGTCCCATCAAATGGTCTTCCACAGGGCTATATGGTACTACTATATCAGTGAGGTCAAGCAGGTCCGTCCCTAGATCCTCGATTCTATCTATCATCGCATCGCTCCGTTCGGTGAGTTTTTGCACTTGAGTTTCTAAGTCTTTTATGCGATCTTGATCAGCGGCTCTCAAGTTCAAGAAGTGTTGGAGGTCAACTTCCCTTAAGTCTCCCATTTGGTGCAGATTTGCCTCCAAGTGAGCTATACGATTTTTCATTTGTTGCATGGTTTGTTGGGAATCGAGGTGAACGTTCATCATTTTGATCATCAACTGCATCATATCTTAACTAGCCATCTAGCGCAAGCAAGAGATCTAAGTTAATATTCGCCAAGATTCTAAGTTAAACTTCGCCAAGATTCTAAGTTGAAATTTTCCAAGATTCTAAGTTAAAATTCGCCAAGATTCTAGGTTGAAATTCGCCAAGATTCTAGGTTAAGCTTCGCCAAGATTCTAGGTACTTTACATAAAAGAGATGCAATATGCATATGCAAATGATGATTTCCCCCCAAAATAATTTAATGCACTATATATATATATATTTTCCATGGGTTTTAAAATAAAAATCTTTCCATGGAAGTAATACTTTAAAATTTAAATAATAGTCAAAATATTAATAGTACTTTAAAAATAATAATGGTTTAAAAATAATAGTTTAAAAATAGCCGGGCTCTGATACCAACTTGTAACACCCCGATTTTTGGTCACCCAGGTCGGGATGTCACCGCCACATCTCCCTAGTAAGACATGGTTTCTCCGACTTACTAAAGAGATGCAAGGCTAGGTATTTCAGTATTTAAAAGCATTGAAAATATTTGCAAACAGACCATACAATATAATCTCGAAAATAATAATATCATAGCCAGCGGAAATAGTATTTAAGTATAATATTGCAGCGGAAATGTAATTACGACCAACATGGTCAAAACACGGGTTAAACAGGCCCGTTTATTCTAATGTCTAATGCAAGAATTTAAATAATAAAGTTTGCAAAAATATGGTTCCCCCATGCATGAACGTGCTCATGATCATTCCACATACTCTGTAAGGAAAAAGGGAAATAGAATGGTTTGGTCAGCACAACTTGCTGAGTAAGTTAACACATGCATGATCGTAGGGTTTAAAAGCCATTAATTTAATATTTACATAAAAGCATGATAATATTCATAAATAATTTAAAAGAAGCCATAATTAATTTAAATAAAGCATTTAATAATTTAAAGAACAACAATTAAAATATTTAACTATCCCCATTACTCCCAAGATAGTATTTCAAGTATTTCATGATTGCATCGCAATCTCGTCAATTTAGCCGGAAACCGGCGGCCGCAGCCGTATCTGCCATATCCAGTACCACTCCGGAGCCTCGAGAAACCCATAAGGATATTCACGAGAGTGTAGGCCATATATCTCATGCCGTTTTGGCAACATATCTCAAATATTTCGCGCGGGGTCACCATCGTCCATATAGGCACGAAGTAAATCGTTAGGAGGGCACCCTGCAGAGCACTCACCCCCTAATTTTAAAGATCAAGTTTGTAAAGGGGATTTCCTAATTTTCCAGATTTCATATAATTATTTCAAAGAGTCTTCTACTCGTTTAAACCTTAAAGGCTAGTTTCACCGTTTCAACAAGATTTCATGATTTGACTCGGTCAACCACAGTTTACTCTAAAATTCAGTAAAAATTGAATTTAATTCCAAAAATTCTGCAATTTCACCACTGACTCAGAAAAATCGAGATGAACAATGTTTCTGTTTTAACTTTTTCAATCCGAGTTACCGAAATAGGTCAAAAACGTCAATTTTCGTCATAACGTTAATCTGTCCGAATTTCGTGTACAGCAGTTCAAGATTATCAAGATCTAACATAGCAAATCAACTCCAAACTTAAAGAAATTTTACAGAGACCTTCTTAAGACATTTATCTACAACTTTCATGTTCGGCCAAAGATCTAAATCGGTCTAGAACTAATGTCAAAAACGTGATCAAGATCGGACCTAAGTTCTGTCAAGAATTTCAAGATCCAATTTCAAGCAGTTCGCTTTGGTTGGTTTTCACATATCAAATCGTCTCTAAAAATTCTGAGAATTTTACAGTAGATAGATCTAAGCCTTAGAAACGTTTTCCGTGTTTTAAGTTTTTCCGTTTGAAGTCGTTTTGAGGTTAGGAAAAATTCGTAAAAACTGTTGCGCCGGTAGAAAACATACATTGGCAGATTTACGAAGGATTCGATTAAGCTTTTAGGTTTCGTGTTTTAATTACTCCCAAAACCATGTAAGTATTAACGTACAGATTTGTAGATATCCGGGATCATCTATTTCGAAGGCGTGGCTTCCAGTCCTCCGTCTATCCTCTCCGTTCGTCGGGTTCTACGTTTTAGATCCGATTCGGGGCGTAGAAAGAAAAATAAGAAGGTTAGGATTCATTTTCGAATCAAAACATAAGAGACGAATGGATTGGAACTTACCACGATGTTTAGGAGACTCTGATTTCGTCCAAATCAGTCCCTTGCTTGGTTTCGTGCCTCCGACGACTCCGGAATTAGGGTTTTCGGACGTATAGAGAGTTGTAGGGTTTTGGAAAAGTGTTCGGAGCTTTTAAGAGGGCTTATTTATAGTTAAACAAGACCTAGGGACGCCCAAGGTCTGCCCCTAAGAGTCTTGAGCCGAATGGTGTTCAACCGAAGTCGGAAAATCCGGATTCGGGATAGAAAATCTCGCACGGGCGAATCTGTCCAACGGCGCGGTCGTGGCGCGCCTTCTTCCCTTTGACCGTGCGGCCACCGTGCGGCACTCGCCTGGACTTTGGTCCGGGCGGGTCGTGCGATCCGTCGTGCCTTTCCTCCTCTCTTTCGGACTTCTATCTCTCTGCTCCCATATTCCGATTTCCGGGGTATCTTCGGGTTTACGGAAGTAGGAACCCCGTATAATTTATGTTTGGACTCGAATTCTCGAGTTCATTGGTGTCGGGTTTCGGTGTACAATATACTTATCTTTATTGAATTCTTTTTATTTAATTAAATTCCTTTAATTCCTTTTTAATTTAAATCTCATTTCTCATTTCCTTATCTTGATTTATTTCTTTATTTGCTGGTTTTATTTATTTATTGTATTTATTTTATTTATTGTTTTATTTTATTTAATTACTGTTTTATTTTATGTTGGAGAATTCTCGGGTGTTACAGTTAGTAGAGACGATGCAGTAAAGGTCATTGGCATAATGAATGGGAAGGTAATGGAGGGTAGGAGTCTAATTGCTAACTGGGCTATCAAGAGTAGGCGCTTTGGAGGAAGGATGCGTCCGGAGGGGAAGAGCCAAGCAGGGGAAACAGGGCAGGTCCAAGGAAGGAGGGTGGCGGTAAGGTCAGGTGTTGATCTCGGCAGGCTGGCTGAAGCATGGCGAGATGAACGGTCGTACGCGGAAGTTGTGAAAGAATGCGGTAGAGGGGGAAGGTCGGCCATTCCGATAAGGGGTGATAAGGTGGTGGAATTGGAGGAGGTGGAGGAAGACATCACTAGATTTGATAGGTCGACGGTTGTTAAATTGCGCCATCTCGATATGCTCATTGCATTCCAAGATTGGCTGTTCAGAGAGTTCAAGGAGTGCGAGGAGGTGTGTTACAGTGGTGGCTTTGTGGTGGTGATATTGTTCAGAAACGAGGACGAGAGAGCTCGATTTCTTGCCGACCAAGGGGACCGAGGGTTTGTGGAATGGAAGAGAAAATGGTCGAAAGATACAATAATCCGCTTCCAACTGGTGTGGATCTACATCTTTGGATTACCCTTCACGGTTTGGAGTGAATCAAATTTTCAGAAGTTAGTTGAGAAATGGGGGAGGGTGGTGAACCTGGATGGCGATACGAGGGGAAAACGAGGTAGGATAGAGCGAGAATTCTTGTGTTGATCAAGGAAAATTCTTTAATCCCAGAGAATGTAGTTATCAGGGTAAAATAGAAATTGTATACTCTAAGGATTGTCCATAACCTTTGCGAGAAGGTGGTTGAAGCTGACGACTCTGGGATTGACTACGACGTAGCTAATCCGATGGAGGGGGAACCAAACGGGGGTGGCGAGCTCTCGCCGGTGGAGCTGGAGAATTTGAAATCCCGGACTGATTTGCATGGGGATGTTCAAAGGACTAAAGGTGTTTTGCATGGGAAGGATAAAAATTTAAATTTGGAGGCTGTCAATTATTACAATACATCGGGGGAACCCCCTAGTAACTGTGAGGATGGTGCGGCAAGGGGAAATGGAGGTACGCTGGGCTGTGTGGGGGATGTGGGCCTGTGGGAGGATGTAGGCCCGGTTAGGGGTAGTAAGGATGGGCTGGTTTTAAGGGTCAGAAGCCCTTGTGGGCAGTTTGGGCTGGACGTTGTTACAAATGACCCAAGTGAAGAGGCTGAAATAGGGGAATTCACTGGTCGGCCCAGAGATCTGGGCAAGTCAGGGGTGGACTCGGCTGAGGGAAAGGGATCGATACAGTCGAGGGAGACAGCTGTTTTGCCTTGTGATACAGTTGCGGAGGAGATACGGGAGGAGAATAGACCCATTTTCGAAGTGGGGCGGGGGATTTCGGAACGGGAGGTACAGGGTTCAATTGGCGACATCCTAGCAACAAATTCGGAGAAGATGGGCAAAAAAGGAATAGAGGGGTGTGTGGAGGAGGATGTTTCAGAGGTTTTGGCTACCGATGAAATCCGGGAAAACTGGCCTGAGTCCAGTGGACAGAGGGAGGAGGAAACTGGATTGGAGTGCAGTTCAGATGCTAGGCATTGCGAGATTGTACCGGAAATGAACCCTAAGATGCTCGGTAACACAAGGGTACCGAATGAGGCGTCAGTCCTAGAAGTGTCGTCTGAGATGGAGGGGGCCAGTATTGAAGCATTGAGGGAGATCCAGGAAGCTATGGAGAGAGTTATTAAGGGAGGAAAGGTTCATCTCGCAGGGGTCGGAGTAAAGGACGGCAAGGGGGTGACAGGGGAAAGGGTAGACTGGTTTCTCATAGGAATAGGCCGGGTGAAGCAGGTGAGTTGTTTGCCCCTCTGCAATTTGTAACGATTAGGACAAGGAAGGGGGTTAAAGTGTTAGATTACTCAGAAGTGTATGAGACACTGAGGTTGGCGGAGAGGCTGGGGCTGGGTTGTATGGTGGAGAGAGAAGCAGTTTTGAAGAGAATTGCGGAGGAACTGGAGAGGGAGGGTTGAGCAGGGGATAGAGCAGGGTAGGTTGTGTGTTTTGAGTTTTCTGGATGAAGATCATAACCTGTAATTTGAGAGGGTTGAACGGGGGGATTAGGAGGAGAGCGATCATGAGCTTTTGTAGAAAACATAGACCATCAATAGTATATTTACAGGAAACTAAGATGGTTGAGATCAAAGAAAGTTTTGTTCGACGAATATGGGGAACAACAGGATGTAATTTTTGTTTCCAACCAGCTATTGGGAACGCCGGGGGTTTATTGGTGATTTGGGAGGAAAGCAATGTGTCGTTTAGTGCTGTGGAAAAGGATCACCATTTTATTTGGTTGAGAGGGAAGGTTGGAGGAGTGAGTCAGGCCCTAAATCTTTTCTGCATTCATGCGCCGAATGATCGTAGGGGTAGGTATGAGCTGTGGGAGTCTCTGTCGTTGAAATGCAGTGTGGGGAACGGGGAGTCATGGTGTCTTTCGGGGGATTTCAATGCGGTTGGGGGAGAGGGTGAGCGAGTCGGGTTGAGTGAGGACGGAGGCTCGACTAGAGAGTTTAGAGAGTTTATAGATCGGGTGGGATTGGTGGATTTGCCTCTGGTTGGGGGAAGATTTACTTGGTTGGGGAGGGGGGTAGTGCCCGTAGAAGGTTGGACAGGTTTCTAGTATCGGATGATTGGTTGTGCTTAGAAGGGGAGGTGATTCAAAAGTTATGTGAGTCGGTATTGTCAGATCACTTCTCGATCTGTCTCGAGGTGGGGGGGGAAGGATTGGGGATACAAACCTTTTCGCCTTTACAACTATTGGATGGATGATGCTAGTTTCATAGATTTGGTGAAGGCTGCATGGGACGAGGATCGCCCCCAATGGGAGTGTAAACTATTGGGTAGACTGAGAGGGCTGAAGGGGAGGATAAAAGGCTGGGAGGGTTTTGGAGCTAAGGAATTGGATAATCGGATTAGGATGGCACAAGAGGAGTTGAGTGAGATTGAAGGAGCTGTACAGGAGGGGAACATCGACGGGGTGGGTAGAGCTGAGTGGTTTGCCAAGAAGAGGGTGTTAAAGAATTTGTTATTAGACGAAGAAAGACGGTGGGCTCAAAAATCTAGAATACAGTGGGTTAGGGAAGGGGACCAAATTACAAAATTTTTTCATGTGATGGCGGGAGCCAGACGGAAAAGTAACCACATTGGGGGCATTAAAGTTGATGGGGAATGGGTGGAAGATCCGCGTATGGTTAAAGAGTTGGTTTTTGATTTTTTTCGGACACAATTCAAGGCCACTGATCCGGATGTTTTCCTTGTTAACGAACTGGGATTAGCTAGATTGGTGAGCATGATAGAAGATGGTTGTCGAGGAGCTTTGAAGAAGACGAAATTAAAGAGGTGGTTTGGGGATGTGATGGCAACAAAGCTCCGGGGCCGGACGGATTCAATATGGCATTTTTTAAGAAGCATTGGGATGTAGTCAAAAGGGACGTGCTGGATGTGTTTAAAAAATTGGAGGTGGAAGGAAAGTTGCCCAGAAATTGTGGAGATTCATTTGTGACATTAATCCCTAAGGTGAACAACCCGACGGAACTTGGAGAGTACCGACCTATTACGCTTGTGGGTAGTATTTACAAATTAGTGACGAAAGTATTAGCTAATAGGCTGAAAGTTGTGATAGGGGAGATTGTGGGAGTTGAACAAATGGCATTTGTGAGGGGGAGGCAAATATTGGATGGCGTATTGATCGCGGCAGAGGTGATTAATTCAACCCAAAAGGCTGGAAAGAGGGGTTTCGTGCTCAAGCTTGATTTCGCGAAGGCGTATGACAATGTTTCGTGGGACGCATTACTACGACTATTTGAGGTTATGAATTTCGATGATCGTTGGTGTGGGTGGATGCGGGCCTGTATCAAATTAGCAGCTGCGGCAGTTCTTATCAACGGGTCGCCCACAAAGTACTTTAAATTCCAAAAGGGGATCCGTCAAGGTGATCCGTTGTCCTCCTATTTGTTCGTAATGATTGCAGAAATTCTGAATAAGATGCTAATTAAATCGAGGGAGTTGGGGCTGTTCGGTGGGTTGGAGGTGAAGGGTGGGGGTCCGACGATCTCCCACTTGCAATATGCGGATGACACCCAATTGTTTTGCGAAGGGGACGTGATGCAATTGGTAATTATTAAACGAATCCTTCGTTGTTTTTCACTAACCACAGGTCTTAGAATTAATTTCCGGAAAAGCTGCTTGTTTGGTTTAAATTGTGATGAGGAATTGGTGGGAGAAGCGGTTGCGACAATGGGGTGCAAGGTTGGAACACGGCCAATGAATTATTTGGGTATTCCGATTGGGGGTCGTATCAATGGGATTGAGATATGGAAGCCGGTGTTGGAGAGGGATGAAAGGAAATTATCGGGCTGGAAAGGGCGCCTTTTATCACAGGCAGGCCGCTTGTGTTTGATTAAGTCTGTAATGGCGAATCTCCCACTTTACTACATGTCCATATTCAAGGTTCCGAGGACGGTGGCGGATCGGCTTGAAAGGATTAAAAGAAACTTCTTTTGGAATGAGTGGGAGGGGAGGAGAAGGCTACTGTAACACCCCGGTTATTGGTTACCCAGGTCGGGATGTCACCGCCACATCCCCTAGTAAGACACGGTTTCTCCGAGCTTACTAAAGGAATGCAAGCAAGGCTAGGTATTGCAGTATTTAAAACATTTAAAGCATTCAAAACAGCCCGTACGATATAATTCGAAAATAATAATATCATAGCGCAGCGGAAATAATTGTTTTAGTATAGTATCGCAGTGGAAAATGTAAATAGGGCCGACATGGCCAAAACACGGGTTAAACAGGCCCGTTCATAATATAGTCTAATGTACGAATTTAAAAACAAAATAATGTTTCCCAAAAGTAAAGTTCCCATGCATGAACGTACTTATGTTCATTCTACGTACTCTGTAAGAAAAGAAATTAAAAATGGTTTGGTCAGCACAACTTGCTGAGTAAGTTAACACATGCATGATCGTAGAGTTTAAAAGCCATTAATTTAATATTTAAATAAAACATGATAATAACATAAATAATTCAGTCTAATTTAATCAACTATCCAGTTTGCATAATTCAGTTCAGGGCTTCCTTTAACAGCACATTTCATATAATCTAGAATAAAAGCCATAATTTAAATAAGCATTTAAATAATTTAATTGGACAACAAATATAATTTAATTTAATGTAAATTTCCCCCTTACATCCCAGATTCAGTATTTCAAGTATTTCACGATTGCATCGCAATCTCAACAAGTTTAGCCGGTAGCCCGGCGACCGCAACCGTATCAGCCATACCCAGTACAACTCCGGAGCCTCGGAAAACCCATGTGGATATTCTCGAGAGTGTAGCCTCTATATCTCATGCCGTTTTGGCAATATCATATCTCAATTTTAGCGCGCGGGGTCAACATCGTCCATTAAGGCACGAAGTGAATCGTCAGGGGGCACCCTGCAGAGCACTCACCCCTAATTTTAATTTATCAAGTTTGTAAGCGGATTTAACTTTAAAAATCTGATTTCAATTTTATTTATTTAAAAATAATATTTCAATTTGTTTCAACCCTAAAGGTTAATTCCATGTTTCAACAAGGTTTCAAGATTTGATTTCCGGTAAACCACAGTTTACTCAAAAATTCGTCTAAAATAGGATTTAATTCCAAAAATTCTGAAATTCCACAACTGACTCAGAAACATCGAGATCTACAACTTTTGTGTTTTAACTTTTCCAATCCGAGATACCGAAATAGGTCAAAAACACCAGTTTTCACAGAACCACAAATCTGTCCGAATTTTACAGACCACAGTTTAGAGATATTGAAATGTACCATAGCAAATCAACTCCAAATTTAACGAAATTTTACAGAGACCATCTTAAGACATTTATCTACAACTTTCATGTTCGGCCAAAGATCTAAATCAGTCTGGAACCTATGTCAAAAACGTGATCAAGATCGGACCTAAGTTCTGTCAAGAATTTCAAGATCTAGTTCAAGCAGTTCGGTTTCGGTTGGTTTTCACATAACAAATCGTCTCTAGAATTTCTGAAAATTTTACAGTAGATAGATCTAAGCCTTAGGAACGTATTTCATGTTTTAAGTTTTTTCTTTTGAAGTCGTTTTAAGGTTCGGAAAAATTCGACAAAACTGTGGCGCCGGAAAAACATACATTGGCAGATTTACGATCTCTTGTTAAATCTTTTAGTTTCGAACGTTTTAATTCCTCCTAAAACCAGGTAAGGTTAACTTACAGAGTTGTGAACATCTGGGATCGTCTATTTCGAAGGCGTGGCTTCCAGTTCACCGTTTCTCCTCTCCGTTCGTCGGGTTCTATGATCTAGATCCAATTCGAGGTGTAGAAGGGAAAATGAGAAGATTAGGATTCGTTTTCGAATCATATATTGAACAAGGATTGGATCGGGACTTACCACAACGCTGGAGATCTTGAAATTTTCGTCCAACAGTCCAAGCCTTGGTTTCGTGCCTCCGACGACTCCGGATTTAGGGTTTCGAATGTGTAGAGAGTTGTAGGATTTTGTAAAAGTGTTCGGGGCTTCCAAGGGAGCTTATTTATAGATAGCTAAGACCTAGGGCGTCCAAGAACTGACCCTAAGGGTCTTGAGTCGAAAGACGTTCAACCGAAAGTCGAAAAATCCGCGTTCGGGCGAGAGATTCACGCAACAACCAAATCTGTGGGGTGGCGCGGCCGTGGCGCGCCCAATGCCTATTGACCGCGCGGCCACCGCGCCGACTTTGCCTGGACTTCTGTCCGGGCGGGTCGTGCGATCCGTCGTGCTTTTCCTCCTCTCTTTCGGATTTCTATCCCACTATGCTCCCGAATTCTGAGTTTCGGGGTATCTCCGGGTTTCTACTTTCTCTCTAAATTTCTACTCGGGTCTAATTGGATGTTGGACTCGAATTCTCGAGTTCATTGGTGTCGGGTTTCGGTGTACAATTTATTTACCTTTAGTAATTCCTTTTATTTAATTAAATTCCTTTAATTCCTTTTTAAGTAAAAATCTCATTTCTCATTCCCTTATCTTTATTTATTTCTTTATTTGCTGGATTTATTTATTTATGGTATTTCTTGTATTTATTGTTTATTTATTTAATTATTGTTTTATTTTATGTTGGAAAATTCTCGGGTATTACAGTCTACCCTCCTTAAGAATCAACTTCGTCCTCGAAGTTGTGTTACGGCCTTTCTCGTGCTAAGGTCTTTTGTTTGTTTTGTTATTTTGTGACTGAACTTAGAATTAAAACTTCTAAGCTGCCTACGTACCCTGTGAAGGGATCAAGCCATAACGTAGTTCAAAAGTTTACAAAAATGCACGAAAAATAGGTGGTATGACATCCTCTCCCCCTTAAGATTGCAGTTATGTCTCCATAACTGTGTCGGTATCGGTTTGGAACAATGTCGAGTATCGTTCTCTCATGTCGGATTCTACTTCCCAAGTTGCCGTCTCACTTTCGTGGTTCGACCAAAGAACTTTGACCATTTTGACGGTTTTATTCCTCGTTACTCGTTCCTTAGTGTCGAGAATACGCACTCGGACTTCTTCATAAGTCAAATCCTCATCGAGCTCAATTATCTCCGGTTGAAGTACATGTGTCGGGTCCGGCACATACTTCTTTAGTTGTGAGACATGGAAGACATTATGAACTCAATCTAATTGTGGCGGTAAAGCCAGTCGATAGGCTAGAGTTCCGACTCGTTATAGAATTTCGTAAGGTCCTATATATCGAGGACTTAACTTTCCTCATTTGCCAAAGCGCATCACCCCCTTCATGGGTGATATCTTTAGCATGACCGTATCTCCCACTTGAAATTCTAGGTCTCGTCGTCTCACGTCGGCATAACTCTTTTGACGGTCTTGTGCGGCTTTCATTTTTCCTTGAATCACCTTGATTTGTTGAGCCATGTCTTCCATAAGTTGTGGTCCCACTACCACCGACTTATCGTTTTCTTCCCAGCTCAACGGGCTTCGGCACTTTCGTCCATATAACGCCTCGAAAGGTGCCATGCCAATGCTAGCATGGTAGCTATTATTATAAGAGAATTCGATTAAGGGTAAATGGGATTCCCAATTTCCCTTAAATTCCAACACGCATGCTCTCAGCATGTCTTCTAGTGTTTGGATTGTTCTCTCAGTTTGACCATCCGTCATTGGGTGGAATGCGGTGCTCATTTTGATTTGAGTACCGAGAGCTTTTTGTAACTCCGTCCAAAAGTGAGAGACAAATCTACTGTCTCTATCGGAAATGATGTCATGTGGTACTCCATGTCGTCGTACCACATTATCAATGTAGGCTCGGGCCAATTGCTCCATAGTCCACGTGTCTTTCATCGGGATAAATATGGCTGTCTTCGTTAGCCTATCCACAATCACCCAAATTTTGTTCATGCCTTTAGGTGATCGGGGTAATCCCGAGACAAAGTCCATTGAGATGCTATCCCACTTCCAACTTGGAATCTCTAGTGGTTGCATCAGTCCTAGGGGTTTATGTCGCACTGCCTTAACCCTTTGGCAGGTGAGACATTTCGCTACGAAGTTTGCCACTTCCTTCTTCATTCCCGGCCACCAATAGATCTTCTTTAGATCTTTGTATAGCTTGTCACCTCCGGGATGTACAAGATATGGCGTGTTGTGCCCTTCTTCCATCAACTTTTGTTTCAATTCGGCACACTTCTGAGGCACACACCATCTCCCTTTAAAACGGATGCTTCCATCCTCGTGGACAGCAAATCCTATTGCCTTTCCTTCGGCAATATACCCCCTTATCTTCTCGAGTTTCACATCGCCCGGTTGAGCGAGCTTAATCTCGTCCAATATTGGAGTTTCTACGACCATGGCGTTGATCGTTTCACTCACTGTGCCCGGATGCATAAGTTCTAACTCCAATCTTGCTAACTCCATGTATAATGCCGGCGGAATTACCAACGAGTTTGTCACGTGTTGGGTTTTCCGACTTAGGGCATCGACTACCACATTCGCCTTCCCCTCGTGGTAGGCTATCTCCAAATCGTAGTCCTTAATAAGTTCCAACCACCTTCGCTGTCTCAAATTCAACTCCTTCTGAGTGAATATATTTCAAGCTCTTGTGGTCGGTGAACATTCGACACTTCCGCCCATAAAGATAATGCCTCCATATCTTTAGAGCGAAAACGACCGCTGCCAACTCCAGGTCATGTGTCGGATAATTCTCCTCGTGAGGTTTTAGTTGGCGTGATGCATACGCTACGACTCTCGAGTCTTGCATCAAGACACAACCTAAACCTTCCTTCGAAGCATCGCTGTAAACTTCGAAGTTACCATTCTCTGATGGTAGTGTTAATACGGGTGTGGTTGTGAGTCATTTCTTCAGTTCTTGAAACGCTGTCTCACAAGCCTCTGTCCACACATATTTTACTCCCTTCCTAAGTAGCTGGGTCAAAGGTCGTGCGATTTTAGAAAAATCCTTCACGAACCGTCTATAGTACCCGGCTAAGCCAAGGAAACTCCTTATCTTGGTTTGGCTCTTGGGAGTTGCCCATTCAGTTACGGCAGAGACTTTTGCCGGATCCACTGAAACTCCATCAGCGGATACTATATGTCCAAGAAATGCTACCTCCTTCAACCAAAAATCGCATTTGGACAATTTATCGTATAGCTGGTTCTTTCGCAAGGTCCCTAACACTTGGTGCAAGTGCTGGCATGCTCCTCCACGTTTTTCGAGTAGATCAGGATGTCATCAATGAACACCACTACGCACTGATCTAACAGCTCTCGAAATACATTGTTCATGAGGTTCATGAACATTGCCGGAGCATTTGTTAACCCAAAGGATAACACCGTGAACTCGTAGTGACCATATCGAGTTCGAAATGCCGTCTTCGGAATGTCTTTCTCGGCAATTCTCAACTGGTGATACCCAGATCGTAAGTCAATCTTCGAGAATACTGAAGCTCCCTTCAGTTGATCAAATAGATCCTCTATTCTCGGCAGAGGGTATTTATTCTTAATGGTCACTTGGTTTAATCCTCGGTAATGTATGCAAAGACGTAATCCTCCGTCTTTCTTCTTAACAAATAAAACCGGTGCTCCCCAGGGGGAAGTACTCGGCCTTATATACCCCTTTCCTAACAGCTCCTCGAGTTGGTCTTTTAACTCCTTCATTTCCATTGGTGCCATCCGGTACGGAGCTTTTGAGACAGGCTCTGTGCCCGGAATGAGATCTATCATGAATTCAAAATCCCTCTCAGGTGGCATGCCCGGGATGTCTTCGGGAAACACATCCGGGTATTCTCTTACCACTGGTATGCTATCAACCTTGTTCTCTTCCGCCTCAAGGTTGTGCACATAGCACGCATACAGTTCATACCCCGTACGCATCAAGTTACTTAGTTTAAGTGCACTAACGATTTTGTTACTTTTCTTAGGGGGCTGAGAGTAAAAGATAACTCTCTTTCCCCTACTTTTTGACAAGGTGATCTTTTGCTTTTGGCGTTCGATCACCGCCTTATACTGGGATAACCAATCCATCCCCAGTATGATGTCAAAGTCTCTTAAGTTAAATTCTACTAAGTTCGCGAAGAATTCTACGTTCTTTATCACTATAGGAATTCCGTTATATCGTTTAGAGCAAGATACTACTTCTCCAGAAGGCAATTGAATTCCTAAGCTAATTCTCTCGCACTTAGGTAGATCTAACTCAGGCACTATTCTTGATGCTATAATTGAGCAACTAGCTCCAGAATCAAATAGAATTCTAAGGGGCGTATTCAAAACATGAAATGTACCTGCCATCACTTCTCCTTGAGCAGGCACGTCCGCTTGATTAACCACGTTAAGCCTCCCCATAGGGCGTCCCTGATTGCCCTGCTGGTTCGCATTCAGCTGCTGATTTTGTTGTTGGTTTTGATTCTGAGGGGGCGGAGGTCGTTGGTTCTGATTCTGGTTCTGCGGCCTATTTTGAGGGGGTCTGTACCCCTGGTTATTCCCGTTCCGCCCGTTTTGATTTTGAGGTTGTTCTTGCCCCGTGACCAAATCGTCCCTTTTCGTTATGTTCTCGACCCTTGTTCGGCAATCCCGTCGAACGTGACACATTCGACCACATCGGTAGCAGGCGCCCTGTTGCGGGCATCCCCTTGCCAGATGGGGTCGTCCACATCTCAGGCAAGGTGGTACCGGATCTTCTTGGTTGAACCTTCTCCCAGTGTTGTTTTGTTGGGGCCTATTTGACCCTCTCCGATGTTCGTTCCTTCCAGTGTTGTTCTCGCTTCTCGAGTCCCGGTTTCTCTTATCTTGGGGACCCCTGCTGGACTCCCCACTCACCCTTCTCTTCAGTTGTTGCACACGCACTACTGCCACAGCGCGGTCATACACAGCTTGCAAATCGGGGTAGTGTACCCCTGCGATCACCTCGCGAACAGACAGGTTCAGTCCCATCTCGAACTTTTGTGCCTTTTCTGCATCAGTGGGCACTAGCCTTGGTGCGAATCTCACCAGCTCCTTGAAACGTGTGTAGTATTCTTGCACAGTTTGGCCTCCTTGCTTCAGCGACATGAACTCTTCGTACATTGCTGATTTGGTACTCAGGGGATAGAATCAATCCCTGAGCATCTCCATCATTTCCGCCCATGAGTAGGGCTCGTCATCTTCAGTCAGCTTAGCTTGAGTCGCCTGCCACCAGTCGTCCGCTTCGCCTCCCAAGTAGTACGAAGCGACATGCACCCTTTCTCCTTTCGGACATTTGACTGCTCCCAGCAGCTTGTCGAAAGTCCGGATCCACTCCTCCAGTTTAGCTGGATCCTCCTCACCGGCATAGTGGGGCGGCTGGTAAGGATTCACCATCGCCAGATAGTTAGGGCGAGCTTGGGGCGGAGGTACCGCCGCAGCTTGGCCCTGGTTGACTTGCGCGTTTCCTAGCGCAATCAAAACCTCCTCTATCGTCCGAAGACGATCGCCCACATTGTTCGGTGCGGGGGCGTCCTGCGCACCTTGGGGTTGTTCCTCTACAGGTTGGGCCGGTTCCGTGACATTTGGAGGTATTTCGGTAGGTGTTTCAGTGGTGGTTTGGGGAGCAGGTTGAGTTCTTCCTCTTCCTCTTCCTCTGGATGCCATTCTGGTACAAATAGGGTGGATTAGGACTTGTGAATTTAACATATAGTCTAAGCAATTTCTATAAATGTATATGTGTTTTGTAATTTAACACGTGGTGCTCGATCGAACTAAGAAGCGCCGTACACCTCGGGGTTTTATTTTAAATTTGTCTTATTTCGATTTTTTTTTTACTGCTGTACGGACAGGTCTGTCCGTTTTTTTTTTCGATTTATTATAAATAAATCGGGCATTTTATTATCTCAAAAGAAATTTTAGTACAAAGGTAGAAATATTTTCCTAGCAAAATAGTATCTAAAAATTGAATCTCTAGCGTCTCAAGACGTCCTCCGGTGGGGTAGCAGGATCCTCCTCCGGGTCTTCCTCCTCCGAACTTGGCGGCAGTAGATCGTCAAAGATAGTGTTCAAGTCTTGCCCATGGGCATCGGTGTGCTCCTTTAGTATTAGGTTTTGTGTAGTGAGGGTTTGGACTTGGCGTTCGAGTTGGTTTATGCGGTGGTGATCCGCCTCTCTCAAGTTGCCCATGTGGTGCAAATTGGCCTCCAATTGAGCCATACGGTACTTCATTTGCTCTAGGGTTTGGTGGGAATCAAGATGAACGCTCATCATCCTGATCATCAACTGCATCATGTCTTGAATAGCCATCTAGCGCAAGCAAGAGATCTAAGTTAATATTCGCCAAGATTCTAAGTTCAATTTCGCCAAGATTCTAAGTTCAAATTCGCCAAGATTCTAGGTTCAAATTCGCCAAGATTCTAAGTTCAAATTCGCCAAGATCCTAAGTTCATAAAAGAGATGCAATATGCAAATGCAAATGATGATCCCCCAAAAATAATTTAATGCACCATATATATATATATATATTTTTTTTTTCCATGGGTTTTAAAAATAACAATTTCTCCATGAAACAATACTTTAAAATTTAAAGTAATAGTCGAAACATTAATAATAATTTAAAAATAATACTGGTTTAAAAATAATAATGGTTAAAAAAAATAATACTTTAAAAATAGCCGGGCTCTGATACCAACTTGTAACACCCCGGTTTTTGGTCACCCAGGTCGGGATGTCACCGCCACATCCCCCTAGTAAGACACGGTTTCTCCGAGATTACTAAAGGAATGCAAGGCTAGGTATTGCAGTATTTAAAATATTTAAAGCATTCAAAACAGCCCGTACGATATAATTCGAAAATAATAATATCATAGCGCAGCGGAAATAATTGTTTTAGTATAGTATCGCAGCGGAAAATGTAAATAGGGCCGACATGGCCAAAACACGGGTTAAACAGGCCCGTTCATAATATAGTCTAATGTACGAATTTAAAAACAAAATAATGTTTTCCAAAAGTAAAGTCCCCATGCATGAACGTGCTCATGTTCATTCTACGTACTCTGTAAGAAAAGAAATTAGAAATAGTTTGGTCAGCACAGCTTGCTGAGTAAGTTAACACATGCATGATCGTAGGGTTTAAAAGCCATTAATTTAATATTTAAATATAACATGATAATAACATAAATAATTCGGTCTAATTTAATCAACTATCCAGTTTGCATAATTCAGTTCAGGGCTTCCTTTAACAGCATATTTCATATAATCTAGAATAAAAGCCATAATTTAAATAAGCATTTAAATAATTTAAATGGACAACAAATATAATTTAATTTAATGTAAATTTCCGCCTTACATCCCAGATTCAGTATTTCAAGTATTTCACGATTGCATCACAATCTCAACAAGTTTAGCCGGTAGCCCGGCGGCCGCAACCATATCAGCCATACCCAGTACCACTCCGGAGCCTCGGGAAACCCATGTGGATATTCTCAAGAGTGTAGGCTCTATATCTCATGCCATTTTGGCAATATCATATCTCAATTTTAGCGCGCGGGGTCACCATCGTCCATTAAGGCACGAAGTGAATCGTTAGGGGGCACCCTGCAGAGCACTCACCCCTAATTTTAATTTATCAAGTTTGTAAGGGGATTTAACTTCAAAAATCTGATTTCAATTTTATTTATTTAAAAATAATATTTCAATTTGTTTCAACCCTAAAGGTTAATTCCATGTTTCAACAAGGTTTCAAGATTTGATTTCCGGTAAACCACATTTTACTAAAAAATTCGTCTAAAATCAGATTTAATTCTAAAAATTCCGACATTTCACTACTGACTCAGAAACGTCGAGATCTACAACTTTCGTGTTTTAACTTTTCCAATCCGAGATACCGAAATAGGTCAAAAACACCAGTTTTCACAGAACCACAAATCTGTCCGAATTTTACAGACCACAGTTTAGAGATATTGAAATCTACCATAGCAAATCAACTCCAAATTTAATGAAATTTTACAGAGACCATCTTACGACATTTATCTACAACTTTCATGTTCGGCCAAAGATCTAAATCGGTCTGGAACCTATGTCAAAAACGTGATCAAAATCGGACCTAAGTTCTGTCAAGAATTTCAAGATCTAGTTCAAGCAGTTCGGTTTCGGTTGGTTTTCACATATCAAATCGTCTCTAAAATTTCTGCAAATTTTACAGTAGATAGATCTAAGACTTAGGAATGTTTTTCATGTTTTAAGTTTTTTCGTTTGGAGTCTTTTTAAAGTTCGGAAAAATTTGACAAAACTGTTGCGCTGGTAAAAATATACATTGGCAGATTTACGATCTCTTGTTAAATCTTTTAGTTTCGAACGTTTTAATTCCTCCTAAAACCATGTAAGGTTAACTTACAGAGTTGTGAACGTCCGGGATCGTCTATTTCGAAGGCGTGGCTTCCAGTTCACCGTTTCTCCTCTCCGTTCGTCGGGTTCTACGATCTAGATCCAATTCGAGGTGTAGAAGGGAAAAGGAGAAGATTAGGATTCGTTTTCGAATCATATATTGAACAACGATTGGATCGGGACTTACCACAACGCTGGAGATCTTGAAATTTTCGTCCAACAGTCCAAGCCTTGGTTTCGTGCCTCCGACGACTCCGGATTTAGGGTTTCGAATGTGTAGAGAGTTGTAGGGTTTCGTAAAAGTGTTCGGGGCTTCCAAGGGAGCTTATTTATAGATAGCTAAGACCTAGGGCGTCCAAGAACTGACCCTAAGGGTCTTGAGTCGAAAGACGTTCAACCGAAAGTCGAAAAATCCGCGTTCGGGCGAGAGATTCATGCAACAACCAAATCTGTGGGGTGGCGCGGCCGTGGCGCGCCCAATGCCTATTGACCGCGCGGCCACCGCGCTGACTTCGCCTGGACTTCGGTCCGGGCGGGTCGTGCGATCCGTCGTGCTTTTCCTCCTCTCTTTCGGATTTCTATCCCTCTATGCTCCCGAATTCTGAGTTCCGGGGTATCTCCGGGTTTCTACTTTCTCTCTAAATTTCTACTCGGGTCTAATTGGATGTTGGACTCGAATTCTCGAGTTCATTGGTGTCGGGTTTCGGTGTACAATTTATTTACCTTTAATAATTCCTTTTATTTAATTAAATTCCTTTAATTCCTTTTTAAGTAAAGATCTCATTTCTCATTCCCTTATCTTTATTTATTTATTTATTTGCTGGATTTATTTATTTATAGTATTTATTGTATTTATTGTTTATTTATTTAATTATTGTTTTATTTTATGTTGGAAAATTCTCGGGTATTACAGCTACACAGCATAAGATGGGACATTATATGCTCACCTATGGCGGACGGAGGGTTGGGAGTGAAACAGGTTCAGGAATTTAACAATGCGCTCCTTCTTAAATGGAGGTGGCGATTCGGGGCGGAAAACTCTCTGTGGAAAGATATCATTGATTCGAAGTACTATGAAAAAGAAAATCCGTTGATACCGGAGGTGATTAGATCGAGATCCACATGGGGTTCTATATGCAAAGCATGGAAGATTATGGGCGAGGATGGTGCTGATAGTCGTCTTGTGATTCAAATTGGAAATGGGGAAAGAGCTAGGTTCTGGATTGACTGTTGGGTGGACGGTGGCCGACCTTTGAAGGTCGAATTTCCCCGGCTGTATACATTGGCAATTAATAAGACAGGGAGGGTTAGAGATTTCAGTGATTGGGGTGGTTACTTGTGGGAATGGAACATTGAGTGGAGGAGACGGTTGTTTGATTGGGAAATTGACATATGGAATAATTTTATGAATATGTTGGGGAGACAGCACTTAAATAGATACTTGGAGGACAGGGTAATATGGAGAAGGGAAGGGAATGGAAGGTTCTCATTAAAATCGTGTTGGCTCAAGGGTGATGTGGGGACGGACGAGTTATGGCAGAAGCAATGGAAAAGCTTATGGAAGATCAAATGCCCTGGAAAAGTTAAGCTTCTATTATGGGAAGTGTTTAATAATGCAATTCCTGTGCGTGCGATTTTGGCATCTAGAGGTTGCATCCAATTAGCAGAGGCGATGTGTCCATTATGTGGGGCGGAGGTGGAGACTGTTAACCATCTTTTTTTGTAGATGCCCAATTGTTGTGGGGATTTGGTACTCGGCCGTGGGGTGGTTCGGGGCGAATTGGACGTTGCCGGGAGAGGTGGAACAGTTGGCTGTTTGGTGGATGGAAGGCTGTCCAAAAAAGGGTGGGGTGGAGGCATGGAAACTGACAGGGGCTGCAACTATGTGGTCAATATGGAAACATAGGAATGAGAGCGTTTTTTCGGGTAAGTCTTTCGACTGTAATTTGATTGAATCTGAGATTAGATGGAGAATTAGTGTATGGTGGAAAGCTGCCACAGGTGATGATGTTTGTTTTATTGTTTATCCTGGGTTGCTTTCTCCTGGGGATTTAAGAACGATCCCTCGAGTCAGTTGTCGGGTTCCAAGGACAGGTATTGAGTGGAAAAATCCGGATAAGGGATGGTGGAAGGTGAATACGGATGGATCGTCTGTAACACCCCGGATTTGATAACCCAGGCCGAGATGTCACCGCCACATCTCCCTAACAAGACACGGGTTCTCCGAGCTTGCCAAAGAGATGCAAGGCTATAGGTATTGCAAAAAGGTTTAAAAACAAGTCCGGAATCTATGTAAAAATAATAATGAGTATCGTCCACACACAAAGTAGCAATAATAATATGTCGCAGCGGAAATTGTAAAGCGGGCCGACATGGCCAAAACGCGGGATTTACATGCCCGTTATGCAAGTATCATGAAAAGCGGTAAAACAATGTTTAATAAATCCATCCCCCAATGCACATGCTATGCATTACCTCCGTACTCTGAAAGAAAAGAGAAAACAACAATTTTATCAGTATATAAAATACTGAGTAAGTCGATCCTAACATAGCAATAAAGGGATTTAATTAGGTAATTTAAAATTTCACTCCTAACATGCATTCACAAAATTTAAAGGAAATAATAATTTTAATTGTGTATTTGAACATGCATCTAATCCACAATAATAATTTAGTCATGCCATGCAATTTAAAGACATAATTTAAATGCATAATTTAAAGACATGCAAAAATAAATAAATACTTAAAAATATTAAATCTTTTATTTCCCCGTTACGCAACCATTTCTCAGTGTTTTGTATAGCCGGTGATCCGGCGGCCGCAGCCGTGTCGTAAGTATCTTGTATAGCTGGTGATCCGGCGGCCGCAGCCGTATCTGCCATACCCAGTAACACTCCGGAGCCTCGAGAAATCCATACGGACAACCCGAGAGAGTAGGCCATGTATCTCCCGCCGATTGGCGTAATATCTCATCAAATTCTCTCGTCCATTATAGGCCCGAAGAGAAAGGCTAGAGGGGGCACCCTGCAGAGCACTCACCCTCCACCAAGTATCTCATGTATCGTTTAGATTTAATGTATCGGGGTTTTTCAAAAGTGTAGGTGTATCGTATTTCAAATCTTTGATCGTTCGTTTCGACATTTCAAAATCATTCGATTCAAAAGTATCTTGGCGTCACAGTTTGCGCCTTTTTATTTTAAAAATTCGATTTAAGTCCGAAAAATCTGAAACCTTCACTGTTTATGCAAAACACCCTAACGAACAACTTTCGTGTTTTAACTTTTTCGAAATAAGTTGAAGAAACACGTCAAAAATCGATTTTACTATGCAATCAGAAATCTGTCCGAACTCAGGTATGACACAGTTCGAAATTTCGACATTTCAACATATCAAATGGACTCCAAAAATTCTGAAATTTAATATGCACATACTAGACATGATTATCTACAACTTTCATTTAGATTGTAAAGATCAAATCGGACTATAAAATATAGAAATAAATTCACTAATTTCGAACATGTTCCTAGGCAGATTTCCACACGTTTTGTCAAAACAGTTTCTTTTCGATGCGATTTAAAATAGCAAACATTAACGAAAATGGCTGAAATTTTTACACAACCTAGATTTATGTGTTAGGATTAAAAGTCTAGTTTTGAGTTTCTCGGATTGAATCCTCGAAATATGAGTTTTAGGCCGAAAACAGAAACTGCGCACGTTGGGGTTTTTAATTTCGATTTTTACGTTTCGTTACATTACGCCTAAACCGGACGCCCCGAAATCACCCGTATTGATATGGAAGGCTCAACTTACAGTGATAGAGTGTTTTGGGTCGTCCTAAGGTCGCTGGCTCGTCCAAAATCCTACGAACGGATCTCCTCAACGTCAAGCTTCCGACTTTGGCCATGATTTCGAGTCGGACGAAGGAATCCAATGTTAGAACAAGTTTTCGGGTTCAAAAACTTAAACAGAAATCTGTGAACGACTTACCACAGATTAGAACACTAGGAATCTTGTATTCAACGCCCCCTCCGTCGGTTTTCGTCGCCGGGAAGTGGTCGGAAAGTCGTCGGGAAATCGCCGGAAAGTGTTTTGGCTTTGGAGAGAGTTGAGAGAGTTTGAGAGTGAATGGTGACTGATGAAAATGGTGGAGAGGCTGCCCTAGGTCGCCTAAATGCTTCCCCCTTCGGCCAAAATCTGGTTTCCAAAGTCGGGAGGTCGAATTATGGTAAGAAATCGCCGAAAACGCGCAAGTTGCCAAAACCTGTAGGGCCACGCGGGGTTGGCGCGCCTTTTTGCCAAACCCCGCCCGGCCAGCGCGCGAGACTCGCCTGGACTGCGGTCCGGGCGGGTCCGTGCGATCCGATCCGTCGGGTCTTTTCTCCTCTCTTTCGGACTTCTATCCTTCCCCGTTTTCGCGCTCGATTTTCCCGGGTCATTTCCGGATTATGCTTCTCATCATAAATTTATTCCGTCTCAATTCGATTTCATGCTTGAAATCCTAAGACCGTCGGTTTTGGTCCGTCGGGTTCTAATTCGTCGTCCTTTGACTTTCGTGCATTTCCGCGTCTACGGGTTCTCGGAAGCAAAACCTTCTCTCCTATTGGATTAATTCCTATTTTTACATTCTAAAATTTACGGGTATTACATCGTCTTTTGGTAATCCCGGGCCTGCCGGAATCGGGGGGGGGGGGGGGTTTATTAGAAACGAAGAAGGTGAAGTCATCTTTGTGTTGTCAACGGCTATTGGGTGGAAGGACTCTAATGAAGTTGAAATGTCGGCTTTAAGCAAAACATGTGCAGCAATAATACGGGACCAAGGATTTCCATTGCCCAAGTTGATCTTTGAGTGTGATTCGACTAATGTAATTCGGTGGATGGGAGATCCGGGCAAGATTCCATGGAGACTCTCCAAACTGCTAGGTCCTATTATGACAATAAGGAACTGTGGGGGGAGGTGAAATTCGTCCATGCGGTAAGGGAATGCAATTCGATAGCGGATGGTTGGGCAAAACGTGGAGCTGCAGGTGGTGATACTATTGAAAAATGGTTTTAATTTTCAGATGTTTAACGTTATAGTTGTATTAGTTCAAAGTTACAATGTACTCCCTCAGTCCCATTTGAAATGTCTCATTTCATTTCTGCACACAATCCAATACACTTTTTAAATTGTTAATATCTCAAAATATATACAAGTAAAAATTATATAAAATATATATTCTAAAACTAGATGATCAGACGAATCTAACAAGATCGAACTTGACTATTTTATTCGAATATATACTTATAATAATATCGAGTCAAAGTTGAACAATGAACAGTATCAAAAAGTCAAATGAGACATTTGAGCTGGGACGGAGGGAGTATGTCTGAGTATGTTAGTGGTCAGTATTTTGGTGTGTTGTTGTAGTCTTGACTGGTGTAGTTCGTATAAGAATTGCGGTACGAAGACTGCATATGAAATATAGCTATTTTGGCTTCTCAAAAAAAAATCTTCTCAAACGAAATTAAAAGATTTTGTAATTAATAAATTAAAGAGAACTGTTTTTTTTTTTCTAATTTTTAAATATTGAACCTGCAGCCTTCAACCTTTAAAACTTATATTAGGTTGGAAAGCAAATCTACAATTGTTTTAATTCTTTCCACTTTATAGTTTGTAATAGAGTAACTATTCATTGTTTAAATACGATGTTACACACACCAAAAAAAAGGGAATAAATATAATTACTACTATTAGTCTATTACTAATCATTTTTTAAATATTTTTTGGTGTATTTGTACACAAAATGTAAAAATAATATTCCTTCTCTCCCAATTAAAATATCCAACTTACTATTTCGGGACGTTGCATCATAATGTATTTTTCATAATAGAAATATTTTTTTCCTCTAATAACTATATAAATCCTATTATATATTCAAAAATCAACTATACCTTAATTATATGCCCAACAATAACAAGATATTAAGACGATGGAATATTTGAGGGGCAAATTAGAGTAAAGAACCTATATGAATTAGTTTGTATTTTAAAAAGACCCATTGTAAAAAACTTACAAAAAAGGACCCATTTAAGTTTTGACTTTTAAACATCACCCACACAACTTCCCAATAATTTTATCTTTAAGTATGAGATACACTCTACAACTTGACTTTCTAATTACCAAAAATTCCCTTTATTTTGTAAACCCACTACAATAATTAACTTATAAAAAATGAATCAAGAAGAAATAAATTCATTAATATACGAATATGGAATATATTTACAAACTATGGAAGAAAGAGTTGAAAATTGGAATGACATTGTTTATACTATACTCATATTTTTAACTGAATATAATCAAAAGGTATATCCCTACTCAGAAGAAAAACGTTTTTGGGACAGAATAATTTTACTAAGAATAGGATCAGATAATGAAAATTATGATGAAGAAATACCAGACAATTTAAGTAATTATGGTGAATATTATTTTTCTGATTAAATACAACCAGTAACACAACAAAATTAATTAAAATATTTTTATATTCCACCCCTTTTTACAATTTGGTATCAGAGCCCAGAACGATTAATCTGGACATGAGTAACCATAATAATAATGATCATATATTAACTATCATATGTCAAGATTAAGATTAGATACTTCAGAACAACTATACCCAGAATATATTCCAACAGCAAGATATCCTTTAGATGAAAATCAAGAAATAGATTATCCACTAAGTACGATTAATCCACTCGATACTGAAAACTATATAGTTAATAGAAATGATGAATATGCACAAAATAACACCGATAGCTTGATGATACAAGCAATAATTGAAAGAGCATTTCTAAATAGAATAAGAGGATTAGAATCACAAATAAGACCACTTACAGAAATAAGAACCAACGATAATCGAAGATTTTTAACACCTACATTTAATCCTGATCATGAAATAAGTCAAAGAGAAATAGAAAATATGAATCAACAAATAGAAGAAAGAAAAACATACATAGACAGCAGAAGAAGAAGATTAAATAGATTGCAAAACGATGAAGAATTTGGAATAAGACTAGGAAATAGAGGAAAAAGATTACTTTGGATAAGAAACTATATAATCGAAACGGAAGAATATAATGGTAATTTAATACAAATTATATCAAAAAGATATGAAGAACAAGAGTTAGTATCACAAGTCAAATTAACTATAATCAACAATGAAATTACAACTTAAAGAATGTTTCCAGGATATATAATACACAACACCATGTTTACTAGAGCACCTTCACCCGAATTTTCAGATCAAGAATCAAATTATAGTGAAGACTAATAAGATGCCAGTAATAAAGTTAGAAAATGAAACAATAGAAAGACTGACTAATAAAATTCATGAAATAGAAAGTCAACCACAAGATATAAGTACCATAATAATGAAACAAAAACTATTAATAATAAAATTCAAGATTTCTAAAATGATAGATGAAAGAGAAGCATATGTAATTATACAAAAACACATAGATCCAGAAAAAGAAGAATCGGAGTTAATAAAAGAATGGTATTTAAACGAATTAGAAATAATAGAAATAGAAGAATTAGAAAGGGAAACTGAAATAGATGAAGTAAACGACTTCATTAGAAACATAAGAAATATTAGAAGATGAGTTATCTAGAAGATTTAGAAACAATAAAAGATGGAATTGAACTAATAAAAGAACTAATGATAAGTCTAGATACAAGACTATACAACATCGAAAGATACATAGACAAAACAATAATTAAAACTCCACAAAAGCAAGTAGAATTAAAAAAGTCACTCCCACTACCAAAATGGGAGAAAATACCAGAACCAGGAAGTCTCGATCATAGAGTAATGATGAAAGAAATAGAAAAACTAAACAAACAAAACAAAATTAGAATTCTTATAGACAAAGTAGAAAAATTAAAAAAGATAAATGAAGAACTAAAGGAAGATAAATTAGAAAGTAGAGAAGATAAAGAAGAAACAGAATGAATACAAGTATAGAAGACTTAATAAATGAATTAAGTAGTGATTTAGAACGACTAAATTTAGAACCAATATATACAGGAACATTTTCAGAAACAGAATTAGAAACTAATAAAAGCGATTTGGAAGAACAACATAAAGTCTTTATGAATAATTATATATTATATTTACCATCATCAGAAGTAGTTGGAGAAACTAGCACTACCTTGCCAAGAGAAGGTGTAACAGGAACTATACCAATGGAAGTAGATCAAACTACAAATAGACAAAATGTAGACAATTATCAAAGTAGATTACAAAATTTACCTTCAAGAAATTTTCCAATAAGAAAAACAACCTCTAAAAAAGAAATTTGGAAATACGATGAAGATTTTGAGTTAAAAGAAACAAGAATAGGAAATGTGAGACCAGGAGATGCAATATTCCTAAATCTGGATTGTCTTAAACAGCCAAGTCTAGAACTAGAAAAATGGGAACAGATAATAAGAATACATTTAATGTCAGAAGAAAGTAGGTCAAGAGCAAAAACATTAAAAATATGGAATTTAGTCCAAGGAAATGTGGCACAATTCCTTGCAGGAATTTCCTCAAATACAAAACAAACTTATATGAATACAATTACTCAAGGATTTGGACAAGATGTAAACACAGGAATAGAGGAATTTATCAATATCATACAAGAAGAATTCCTAGGAATACATAGCTTAGATAATAATGCTATAATAGAAGAACGAGATCAAGCGTTACTAAGATTAAATAAAATAAGACTAAGAGATTTATGCTTTTTTGATCAATTCTCTGAACAATTTAAAAGTTACTATTATACAGCTTATACAAGCTCACAAAATAATGAACACACCATGAACTCTATATTTTCAAAACTACCATCACTATGGGATGAATATATGTGGAAAACATGGATTCAAAATAAAAATGACTATCCGAATAATTTAGGAAGCCGAATAAGATTAATAAGACAGGTAATAATTGAGTTATGTTACCAAAGAAAAATATTAGATCACACTAAAATATATAATAAAGCTGCTGATTTATGCTGTCAAGAAAATGCAGAAAATTTTGAATGGGGAAAAAATAAATTATATAGAAAAAATAAGAGATTTAAAAAATTTAAACCAATAAAAAGAAAATTTAAGAAAGGAAAAAGATTTAAAATCTTTAATAAGAAAAAATTCTATAAGCCAAAATTTGGAAGAAAATATTATAAAAGAAGAAATGATAAAAGACAAAATAAAAAGAATCCAACCACATGTAAATGTTACCCAAACTATTGTGTATCTTTACAAGATCAAAATATAGACGAAACATTAACCCTATACATAAAAGTACATAGGAATGATGTAATGAAAAATGAAAGTAAAATATTTACAGTACATTATAGTGCTTTTTATAGCTACCTAAATAGCAATAGACTAAAACCTTATGATTATAAAAAGACAATAGAAATACACGAAGCATGTAGAGACACAATAGCAGATCTAATATTACCAGAATTGAATAATCCAACGTTACAAGATGATTGGATAATTGATCTTGCAGACAAGAAAAATACAATAGAAATTGGAAAACCATTAGAAAATAGGAGACCACAATTATCCTATGTAGGAAGAACAATGAGTAGCAGAAAAAGTATAGATTATAGCCCAAAAACAAATCTAATACTTGATCAACCAAGACATAGTATTGATATCCCATACGAAAAGAGAAAACAAAAAGCCCAAATATGGAGAATTAATATAGAATATTATAATGGCACAAACTGGATAAAAGGACCAAATATATTAGTAGACACTGGAGCTGGTAAGAATCATATAGGAAAAACTTGTATAAATGGATTAACAAAGCATATAGGAACAGAATATAGATATGCTACTTTTGAAGGAGAAGTAAAAAGAGTAAATGAAATAGTAATAGTACCAATAAAACTAGGTACAGACTTAATAGAAGAAGTAAAATGTTATGTAGCAGAAGAAGAAGGAACATCTAGTAGCACCTATCATGTCTTGTTAGGCAATGAGTTTTTAGACTCATTAAACAAATATACGATAACAAGAGAAATTTTTAGTGGAAAAACAAAAAATGGAAAAGCTTTCGTAATAGGAAAAGCATATATATGAATGAAATTAGATTTCCAACAACAGTATACCTAGAGTTAACTATACTACAAACAAATATAACAACATGTGCTATACTAGATACAGGAGCAGAAATCACATTAATACAAGAACATTTAATAAAAGAATGGGAAGTAAATAAAAGACCAATAGAAGTACATGGAGCTACTGGACATAGTCTAATTATTAATAAAATAGCTAAAGATGTTCAAATAATTTTAGGTAATAAAATATTTACAATACAAGAAGTATATGTTAGCCCAGTAAAAACAATTGATGTATTATTAGGGACAGATTTTACAAGTTTATTTCAAAGCTTTAGAGTAGATAGATATAATATTCAACTTAGATCAGCATGTAACCACTATATTACTATTCCGAGAATAAGGAAACCATACAGAGTGCTTCAGAAACGTGGTGAAAAAGGCAAAATTATAAAACAACCAATTACTTATTACATAAAATTTAAAATTCACAAAATTAAAAAACAAGTGCTAATTCAAAAACCAGAAGATTTTGATAAATATGAACTTCATGAGACAATAAAATACATCTCTGAAAACTATGGAGAAAATCCAATTGAAAATGGAATCTTAATAAAATATATGCAGAATTAGAAATGAAAAATGACGATATAATAATAAGAACTCAACCTATGATGCATAATCAAGAAGATATTGAAGAACTTCGAAAACAAATAAATGAATTGTTAGAATTAGATCTTATTCAAGAATCTATAGCAGAACATAATAGTCAGGCTTTCTTGGTTAGAAATCGTAGTGAACAAATACGAAAGAAACCAAGGTTAGTAATAAACTATAAGGAACTAAACAAAAACATGATATTTGATGGATATTTTCTACCTAAAAAAGAAAATCTAATAGGATTAGCTAGAGGAAGATCTATCTATTCAAAATTTGATTGTAAAAATGGATTCTGGCAAATTAGAATGCCAGAAAGTATAAAATACACAGCCTTTAGTACACCACAAGGACACTATGAATGGAAGGTTATGCCGTTTGGAATAAAAAATGGACCACAAATATTTCAAAGAAAAATGGATAAAACATTTAAAAAATTTAGTAACTTTATATTTGTATACGTAGATGATATACTAATAGCCTCAAACACTATAGAAGAACATAAAAAAACATTTAGATATATTTGCAAAACTTTGTAAAGATCATGGATTAATTTTATCAGAAAAGAAAGCAGAAATATTCAAAGATGAAATAGAATTTTTTGGTCTAATATTAAACAAACTTGGAATTAAAATGCAACCACACATAAGTACAAAACTTGTTAAAATGCCTGATGAACTTAGGAATAAATTAAACATACAAAGATTTCTTGGAATTCTAAATTATGCAGAAGGATTTATATCAATTTAGCAAAAAAGACAAATGATCTAAGAAAATTGATCAGAAAAAATAATAAAATAGGATGGAATGATCAACATACTGAAATTGTCAAACAATTAAAAGAAGAATGCTCCAAATTACCACCATTAAGATTACCTGACGAAAAAGATAATTTAATAGTACAAACCGATAGCTCAGACTACCATTGGGCAGGATTATTAAAAACCGATACTGGTGAAATTTGTAGATATGCATTAGGAACATTACAAGGAGCAGCCATAAGCTATAGTACAAATGAAAAAGAATTACTTGCAGTGATTAAATCAATAGATAAATTTTCATTTTGGTTATTAAGTAGAAAGTTTAAAGTATTAACTGACTATACACAAGTAAAACCTTTAATTTATAATAAAGTTCCAAATAAACCCCAATATAGAAGAATAATAAGATATCAGACTTTTTTGTCAATGTACGACTTTACTGTTGAATATATTAAAGGGACTGAAAATTATCTAGCTGATTTTTTGAGCAGGAACCCTGAATATGGAGAACAATGAACAATTGGATGATGCTGGTCTGACTGACCACATTTACAATGAAATAGATCGACTACAAAAACTACTCCAGTCGACTATGGACAGACAACTAAAACTACAACAATTGATTGTTGGGAGTTTTATGGACGAACATAAGACTATCAATGACGATATATATGAATGTAACAAATGTTTGCAGGGATTACTAACTACTATGGAAGAATACTTTTACACCCCTGAAGAACTAAATACTGGTGTTTCAAACCAGGAAGGGAAAGCTAATCTTGTTCCACAAAAGGACAAACAAGCAAAACAATCTGGGGATGCAAGACCTTCGACCTCGTCGAAAAACATTGCAGAAACTAAGAAGTATTTTTGCGACAATATTCCTCAACCAACACCCATTAGCCCTGAAACAAGAAACTTTTTAGCAGAATACCATACCCTGAGCAGCTACATATACTCTTTATCCAGACAAGAAACATCATTCTACACAGAATTCACCAAATCCCTACATCATCAAGTAACTATTTTACCAGGCTGCGACCCAAACTTTGTTTCGAACTGTTTCAAATTCGGCTTTATCAGAATTATTTTCTTGTCCCCTTTACGAACCGAAATATCCAAATTACCTGTATTAATTGAAGCCCTAAACATAAGACCAAAAACCCAGAAACTGAAAATATTTTCTATCAGTCCAGAAGTCAAACACTCTTCCTACCATCTTGCTATTGCAGAAGAAATCACTAAACCAGAAAGTTATCCTCAAGACTATGGAACCCCCAAAACAAAAATCTTCAATGACAAATACATCCACTTCGAAAGAACCATGGGAATACGTGTTGTCCATGAACAAATGAAAAGACTATACAACCAAGGAGCATGAATCTTTTTGGAAATGAAGAAATCGTAATGATTGAACAATTGAACACTCCAGGATTCAGATCAGGAAACTTAGCAGGACTAATTCAGAAATTTGACACATACAATTTTGAATGCTCAGAAGAAGTCAAGAGTATCTGGAAGAAAGCTGTAGAAAAATCCACCACAAGTCTGAAGACAATAACATTTCTTCGGAAAGAGACAACGAAGTGAAGTAAGCAGTGACGACAAAGAGGACCAATGTAGCACTAAGAAGAGAATAATGCAGCAAGACGTATGCCATGACGAAAGTACACAAGCAAACAAAGAAGAAAATCAATAAACAAGTGAATTATTGAAGACAATAATGCATAGCCACCGGATGAATTATTACAAGAAGACAGCTCAAATGCATGATTAAAGAAGAAAGTGACAGCCACCGAACATCAATAATGGAGAAGAAAAGAAGGGACAAGATGATGCCACGTATCTCAATTCAGGACCATTAGATCTTCAGAACTCCATCTATAAAAGGAGGCAAGGCTTATAAAGAAGGAAGAAGTGAAGATACCCACCAGAATACTCTTTCTTTTGCATTTCTTTGTAATCTTTAGTTCTCTCTTTGATGTAAAACTATGAGTGATTTTAAAAGCTTTCAATAAAAGATGATCGGCTAAGTACAATATCCTGATCATTCCAGTAAATATCTTCGAGTATATTTTTCTAAAGTCTACCAAAATTCTGAATATATGTGAGTTAGTGAAACATATGTTGAGAGTCAGGTCATCGATACAGTGATTTCCGAGAGGTCATGCATACCGGAGTAAGGCATGAGGCCTGAAAGAAGGATAGCAGACGAGGAAAAAAGGTTACTCGTTGAAGGACTTGATCAGAAGTTTCAACCACAAAGCTTATACTACGGAAACAATGTAGACCCTGAAATTTTACTTTGAATGATAAATATTGTGAATGAGCATGGCATATATTTCAATTATTTACGTTCTCTGCATAAGATCATAAATAAAATCCATAACATGAACACAACAGAATATTTACTACAATACGAGTCTGTCACTTTTCATATACTATATTGTTCGATAAAAATATACAATACACAGAACCACTAGATAAGAAGGATAAAAAATATCATAAAAATAATAATAACTAATTAATTAAATAATAAATAATAATAAATATAAATTAATAATAATCAGTTAATTAAATAAAAATAAATAAACAAATAAATAAAATACGAAATTAAGGATATTTTAATATTTTCCATCAATCATTTTAGAACAGGCTAATCTTTAAATGTTAATTAAGTCTCAAAGTTTTGGGTCCCTATCTCTAAACTTATGAAAAAAGGGTCCTTGACCCTAATATCAAGTTTCAAGAGGTCTCTCTCCCAAACTACCCCATATTTGAGTACCAATGTTGTTGGCTGGTCAAGTGGCTGGATATTGGGCGACGAGATGGGCTTCAGGCCCACGTTCAATATACGTATTGACAATAGAAACAGATAGTTTTTTTTGGTGAGGGGACGCATAGCATCAGCTAACAAGATAAAAAACTACAACAAAAGAAGAGGAGGGAAAAGATCAAAAACAAAGCAAAAACAAAAAACAACTAGCAATCATATCCGAGGATACCATACGCCTGCCATATCCGCTGAGAGAAGATGGCGGACGTCATCTGGGGGGAACGCCCAGGTGGTGTAGAACTCAACTGATCGAAAGCCATGCTTAGCCATAGCATCAGCAACCGAATTTCCTTCCCGCATGATGTGAAACCATCTGTAGTCCGGCCAAGACATAAGAATGTCCTGAATGTTACGAATCAAAGCATACAGGGGGTGCCCAGCATTTACCTCTTTCTGAATGAGACGGACAGCATCCGATGAATCAGAATAACAATAGGCAGAAGTAATACCCATGTACACGAGCCGTTTCAGACCATTCCAGACAACATGGAGTTCAGCTAGGAGGTTTGTAGATGAGCCAATTGAGCCGGAGAAACCTGCCAACCATCGTCCATCTCCATCCCGAAGAACTCCACCAAACCCAGCGTGCCCCGGATTCCCAAGGGCACTGCCATCCACATGAAGAACCATGCCCCGATGATTATGCGGGTTCCAGTGGGCAAGTCGCATCTCTCTCACACGGGGGGAACTGCCACAAATCCTATCAAAGGCGTTCCCTAGGTGCCTAGCCTGACGAGCAATCTCCTCCACCTTTGGAGCTCCCCGCGAAAGCATAAGCTGTTCCGCGCACTCCAAATACACCAAATCGTAGCCCAAGTAGAGCCCGACCATGTCCGCCCAAACCGACTCATAAACAGACTTCCATCATTGAACCGAGATAGCCACTGCCCTGATGGCACTCCCCCACCTTGTTCCAGACTTCTACAGCCCAATTGCATTGAAATAACGCATGCATCAGTGTTTCAGCATGCGCTCCACAGGCCACACAAGCCGGCGAGCTCGCCCAACCACGATGGTGTCGGGTGGCGTTTGTAGGGACGGAGTCATTGGCCGCAAGCCAGCCAAGTACCCGCACCTTCTCCGGCGCCTGAATTTTCCACACCCACGACCGAAGGCGATCCCCTCTAACGCCCCGTTGTTCCAGAATCCACGGATACCCAGTCTTGACTGAGTATTTACAGTCCGAAGTCAACCCCCAAACATGCCGATCCGTAGCACCATTCTGACAAACCAGGGGGCCGAACTCCTGAGCCTCCAACTTAACACTCTCAGGTACCGCTGTCCATAATTGAGACCAATTCCAGGCTCCATTCCAGAAGACGTCCTTGATCCGCAGCCCTGACTCAGATGTATGCACATATTCAACTCGGTGAGCTATATCCCCACCTCTCAGCCAGCTGCTCATCCACAGGTTACTGGTGCCATCACCAATAGACAATTTAAATCCTCCTCTGAGAAAGGGAGCCACCTTAATCATGGCACGAAAGAATGAGGATGCTCCAGGTCGCTGAACAAAACCCCCTTGAGAACATCGATATTTGGCCTCCAAGAGATTGGTCCATGGTTTCGCAGCCCCAAGCCATATGTCCGCAAAGAACTTACCAAGACTCGCTACATTCATGTCACGAGCCCGGCGGATACCAAGGCCCCCCATGTTCCTTGGCCGTGGCACACGGTCCCAGCTAACAAAGGGAACCCCTCGTTCATGCATGTCCTTCCAGACGAAATCACGGATACACTTGTCAATCTTGTCACATGTAGTTGACGGGAGCCAACAGTTTTGCATGACGTAAGAGGGAATAGCGGCAAGGACCGAACGTGCCAATGTGATACGTCTGGCTCGATTCAACAAGCCTCTCTTCCAAGACCCCAGCTTGCCATACATTTTGGTAACCAGAAACTCCACATGATCCTGTCGAATCATCCCATGGCATATTGGAAACCCTAAATATGTCCCGACATCCGCGCTGAATTCAATATTGAACAATGATGCCATAGCAGCCTGCTCTGTGGATGAAACCGCCGAGGAGGCAATTGCCGAGGACTTCCTTGCGTTTATGCTCAGACCAGATTTGCTTGCGAAAGTGGATAGAATACCATCCATACATTGAGCACTTGACATGGTGGCCTTAGAGAACAATAATAGATCATCTGCGAACATAAGGTGGGTCAATGGTGGTGTCGTGCAAGTCAGAGGCACTGGCTTCCAAAGGCCTTGATCCACACAAGCAATAATAGTACGGGATAGCTTTTCCATAACAATAAGAAAGAGATACGGGGATAGGGGATCCCCTTGTCGAATGCCCTTAGCCGGGGAGAAGGCAGGGAGCACCGACCCATTCCATAACAGCGAGTACGTCGGGCTTCGGACGCAAAACATAATAATATGGCACAAGCTAGTAGGAATACCCATCTCATCAAGACACTGCTCAAGAAAGTCCCAAGATATATTATCGTAAGCTTTCTCCAAGTCAATTTTCAGCATAAATTCCTTAGCTCTCCTGTGGCGGTTTCGGAAGGTTGAGATGACTTCCTGAAGTATGATTGAATTGTTCGTCGTACCCCGGCCGGGGAGAAAAGCCGATTGGAATGGCCCTATGTAATGCTGGAGGAAGGGCCTCAATCTATTCACAATCACTTTAGTCAGGATTTTGTAAATGACATTGCATAAACTGATAGGCCTAAAGTGACGGATCTCCAATGGAATGTCAATTTTGGGGATCAAACATATAAATGTGGACGAGATATTCGGATCAAACGTTCCAGACGCCATGGCTAGCTGAACAAATTCCCAAACTGACAAGCCTACAGAGTCCCAATACAATTTAAAAAATTCAGCGGGAAAACATCCGGTCCCGGAGCAGAAAACCCTTTCAATCACTTAACAGCGTCATGCACCTCTTGAAGGCCAACAGTGCTGTCCAGACCGTCAGTCGATGGCATGGGAGGCAAGGCTGTCAAAGGCATCACGTCATTATAGTTGGTAAGAGTCTGGCCATACAACATACAAAACTGATCTCTCGCATGCTGTTGAAGAACATTCTCATCTATGGTCCAAATTCCATTAATCTCAAGACCAGTAATCTTTGATCTCCGCCTTTGGATTTTTGTTTTTGTATGGAAATATTTTGTATTCCTATCACCACAAGATATCCACTTGTCCCGTGATTTTTGGAACCAAAGGGTTTCCTCTTGTTTCAATACCTCCTCCAGTTCTTGCATAAGTTGGCTCTCTATCAAATAATGTCGGACTGAATCAATTCGCATCAAAACCCTCCTAACGCCTTCCAGACGCCTGATCAATGTTCTCTTCCTCCTCATAATATTCCCAAAAGAATGGGTGTTAAAATATTTAGAGGCCTCCCGTACCGAGTCTAGCTTAGCACATATCGATCCTTCGGCTAGAGTCCACGCTGCATCGACCACATAAGGGTAAGATGAATGATGTGACCAAGCACCTTCCCAACGGAATGGACGTCGACCCGTTGCCCTAGGCAGCGGCGCACAGCGGAGGATAATGGCATTATGGTCCGACGCACGATGTGGCAAGACTTCCACAACTGCCTCAGGGAACCTAGTAATCCAACATAAGTTTGCTGCTGCCCTATCTAGCCTTTTCCTAGCCAACGGACCCCCACTCGTGTTCCTTTGCCAAGTAAATGCATCACCAATTGTGTGAATCGTTTCCAATCCACAGTCCAATAGCATATCTCGAAAAAAGTTACATTGACGGGTAGGTGTTGGCATGTTGAGCGCTTCCGCACTACCCAAGATATCATTCCAATCCCCAATCGCTACCCAAGGTCCGTTGAGTGACTGGCCTACAGCGCGCATATCTGTCCAGTTTCTAATTCTATCATTCCAACATGGGCTAGCATACACCACCGTAAGGAACCATTGGAGGGAGCCCGAGTTCAATTTGATGGTCACTAGCCTGGTGTGCACATTATCCACATCAATTCCAAAAGGAAGTCCAATCCTCCGAAGTACCCAAATCCCTCCTGCCCGGCCGACACTCTCAGTTATATGGACAGGTTCATAGTGCAAATGGTATAACATAATCCGCAGCCTCTCAAAAGGCCCTTGCGGCTCCAAGATGCATAAAATAGCAGGCTTATGCTGATTAAGCACATCCCTAATGTGGCGGTGAGTTGACCTATGCATGGCACCACGAATATTCCATGTTAGGATTGTACATTCATTAAACACAATCATTGGGAACCAGTTGTTTCCTGGACGGCTGTCCATGCACTAACTGATCCTCCTCCATTGTATGTTCTTCCCATGCAAGGGCATGGAATGAATTTCCATCACGTAGCCTGCCCGAGCTTTCTGGCGATGCCACGAATGGTCCAACCTCCTCTGAACGGCGCTGCCGTTTACTTTTAAATTTCTTTAGGGGCTCCAGGAAGCCCGGTGCCACTGTCCTTTGTGTTGACAGGGCAACACCCTTCCCTTTATCCACCATTTGAGTATTAATCCCACTGCCTTTCCGTTGATCAATAGAATAAGTTCGATCCTGCAAGGGCTTCCTCCCTAGGTCCTTCGGAACACCTGACCGGGGCGGCCGTGGCACTCTTGTAACCATAATCCAATCTCCATGTGTGACTAAAGGTTGGGACCCTAATTTGGTAAGTTCCAATTTGTTAGCCGAAAAAGACTCCCCATTTTGGAAATGTGAGTTGTCAGAATCCCCCGTATCCATTTTCTCCACCAAATCTGGAGAAGAATCTTCCTCATAAGGTAAGTTATCTTCATCCTGATTTGGACTCCCAGATTTCTCGCCATCCTGATTTGGAATCCCAGATTTGTCGCCAACCACCTCCAATCCTTCCTCAACATCCTCCGAACGAGCAGTAGAAGGCGGTGCCGTCGCCGGACCACCCGCTGGCTTAGAAGTCTCCTGATCGCGGTGGAGACACTCGCCAAGGTTGAAGCGATACCTACCACATGTGGTGCATATGTGGTGAAGGCCCTCATACGATACGTTTTGCCAACAATCATTTACCATGACTCGTCCGATGATTGGTTTACACAGGTCTATCTCAACACACACGCGACCATAGCGAGCTCTACTAAGATCCTTTGAGTTGGCATCGACCCTAAGCGACTTACCAACCATAGTAGCAATAAGTAGCAACATGTCTTCTTCAAAATATATCGGATCAAGATCGGGGAAGCGAATCCAGACAGAGGTTTTTGTGATGACCCCCGCCGTAGCATGTGTGTCCTTCGACCATGGGGCGACAGCCAATAGGTGATCAAATATCAACCACGGTCCGTCATATAATGCATGTCGTCTATCATCCTCCGAAGCGAACTTGACCAGGAAGTATCCTTTGTTTCCGTCAACCACCCTCATATGCCCTTTAGGTTTCCATATCGCCTGAAGTTTGGTTTGCATTACCGACAAACCCAGGCGCTTGCCAAGAACACGAACCACCAACGCATCTTGAAACGGAAAACTCAGGCGCTTGATAGCCGCCTCATGAATCTGGATTCTGGGGAGAAGAGGGTTGCCATCCACAGTGTCAAAAGACACCAACTCGCTATACGGCACAGTAGTTACAGGAGATCCTGAAGAGGGGAAGGGCCGATGAATCACGATGTCTCGGAAAAGAGGTTTATCCGGCAGCGTGCCCGGATCGGGCGGCACTGGCGGGGGCTGATCCGCAGGAGAATTCGCAGGAGAAGTCGGACGAGACATGGGACTTACGGTTATGCAATTTCAGATCTGAAATAATCAGATCTTTACTCCGCCGCAAGAGATCGCAACAGATGTTGTCGGAGCGGAGAGGAATTTGATAACGCCGTCGCTGTCGCTGCAGCCTGGAAGGGATGAGCGGCGCTGTCGCAAGGCTGCAGATGACGACGCGGATGAAGGATTCGCCGGAGTTCTGAAATTAACGAAAAAGAAAGGAGGGGTTGTAACATGAAAGAAAGAAGGAATTTGAGCTACAACATTTCCACTACTTTGGCAATTGGCATCCGTCACCATTCACCATATATACTTTAAAATTAAGGGAAAAATAATACTTCATTCCCACTAAGACCCATTTTAAAAAATTAATTCCCTATATTAAATTTTTTTATTGATTTTCACCCTATTTAAACAACTAATATAATCACTTATCCCCGAAAATTTTAATATAATAAAAGATCTCTAACTAATAATTTTTTTTAATTATGTTAAAAAAGGGTTAAGTCACGGGTTCACAAAGGGAATGGACTTACCCTAGTGGTCAAGTCTCCCGATTTCCAATCTATTGGTTAGGGTTCGATTCCCTACCCATCCCCTACATATCCTTCAAAATTTAGAATTTACGGTACATGACTTAGGATTTAAGGCTTTAAGATCCGAAACTTAGAATGCAGGGTTCACGGTTTTGGATGCATGATTTGGAGTTTAATATTCTTTTTAAATGAATATCAAGTATCCCATGTTTCATTAGACCCAAGACTAATTTCTCGATCCTGGATGTGTATTGAGAGGTTATCTCTTCCAAAATAGAATTTTACATACACAAAGACTCGAATATAATAAAAAGAGTTGAATCAAATATTTTTTAGCAGATAGGTACCATTCTTTAAAGGACCCTAAAAATAAAATGTTTAGTTTTGTTTTGTCATATAATAAATTCCAATTAAGCCAATATTTTAAACCCTCTTTATATCTATATATTTGGTTTCTCTGTCTCTTTTTTTTTCCATAATTCGTTTATTAATTGATAAAATAAAGTAAAATTTGTTTTAATATGTGCACCCTATATATATAGAGATAAGACTAAGCTATACTTTTATAATTGACTAAATAAATAAAAGAATCTAATCTAATATATATATATATATATATATATACACACACAAACACACCTATTTCTAGATAGAAATAGATAATACTCCATCCGTTTTTTTTTGTTTGCTACGGACCCACGCAACACGCAGTCCAATGTACATTTTAAATCAGTAATAACTCAAGTTCGGTACAAGTAATAATTGTAAAAGTTCGATATTTAAAAACTACAAGACGAGATGAATCTAACAAGATCTCAATTAACTATATTTTAACTTGAATAACTATGATAAAACTTCAAGTCAAAGTGATTGTGTGAATAGTGTCAAATTCTCTAACGTAGCTATCATTTAAAAACGGAGGGAGTATTCAATTCCTAGAGTAGCTAGTTACTTCCAAAATAAATATGCTTGTTGCTTTCAGCTACTTTAATTTAATATTACACCTATTGCTAGATAGAGATAATGAAGAAATATAACCTACTGCCCTCTAGTAAATATAACCTACTGCCCTTTCAGCAAATATTGACCGCAGCAAAAAAAAATAAATAAATAAATAAACTTTTGTACCCGAAAAGACTAAATGGCCCCTGGTTCGTGCACGAACCAAGTGAATCAGGTGGTTCCTACACGAATCAAGTGATTAATTAATTAAAGAGTGTTAATTGTTGGTTCGTGTAGGAACCAGTGGTTCCTAGAGAAACCATGAATGTTGGTTCATCTAGGAACCAAGTGATTCGTGTAAGAACCACCTGGTTCCTACAAGAACCAGGGCGGTTCGTGTAGGAACCAGTGGTTCCTAGAGGAACCATGAATCGTGGTTCTTGCACGAACAAGGTGGTTCGTGCAAGAACCACCATTCTTTTATCCAAAATTAATGTTACTTAATTAATTAATCACATGGTTCTTGATTTTCACCTGGTTCGTGCATGAATCATTATCACGAACCAGGGGTGTTTTTGTCTTTTCAAACAAAAAAGATTATGTTTTTGGAAAAAGGATAAATAGGTCCTTTTTCTTTTCAAAAAATTCAAATCAGTCCTTTTTCTATTTTATTACCAAAATAGTCCTCTACAAATGCTAATTATGTCCAAATCAGTCATTTTTTCACTAATTATATTCTAATTGCTGACGTGGCAAGGGTTTTAATTTAAACCTGACACGTGTGCATAAATATTAGTCATTTTTCTTTTATCTTTTGCCAATTCAGTCCTAAACTTTTATTTTGTTCTATTTAATCCTCTACCCCAATCACTCATTTTTATATTAATTGGCCTCAAACCTTTCAAATTATTTCATTTTAGGCCCATAACCTTAAATTTTTTATTATTACTAATACATTTATCAAATAAATGCCCAACATACTTCCGTAAATAAAATTAAATACCAAACCTCATACATTGGGTTTGACCGCCTTGTTACCGGGTCTTCGAAGTTCCGAATTTTACGAACTCTCTCTAACCACCCGACCGTAACGATGGTTCATTGGTTCTGGTTTCCTTCAGCAACAATCAGCACAATCATACTTTGTGGACAATAAAATTCAGGCTATTTTTTTAATATTTTTAATAATATTAATATTTTTCAATAAAACCAAGTCTTCCTGTATCCATAACCTTCCAAAAATTCAAGTTAAATCATTTACTCAAATATTGCTGCATCCTAAGGTAGGACGCAAAGTAAGATTCTGTTGATTGTTACTGAAGGAAACCAAAACCAATGAACAATTGGTTGCGGTCGAGTGGTTATATATTAGAGAGAGTCCGTAAAATTCCGGTACTTGAAAGACCCGATAACAAAGCAATCGAACCCAATATATGAGGTTTGGTGTTTAATTTTATTTATGGAAGTATGTTGTGCATTTATTTGATAAATGGATTAGTAATAATAAAAAATTTAAGGTTCTGGGCCTAAAATGAAATAATTTGAAAGGTTTGAGGCCAATTAATATAAAAATGAGTGATTGGGGTAGAGGACTAAATAGAACAAAATAAAAATTTAGGACTGAATTGACAAAAGATAAAAGAAAAAGGACTAATATTATGCACACGTGTCAGGTTTAAATTAAAACCCTTGCCACGTCAGCAATTAGAATATAATTAGTGAAAAAATGACTGATTTGAACATAATTAGCATTTGTAGAGGACTGTTTTGGTAATAAAATAGAAAAAGAACTGATTTGAATTTTTTGAAAACAAAAAGGACCTATTTATCCTTTTTTCCTTATGTTTTTTGTCGACGGGTATAAAAGAATTTTGCAGCCCCTCGGCACTATAGCACGGTTCCCTAGAGATAATATATTACACCTATTGCTTATTCAATTCCTAGCTACTGTAATTTCCTCTACCATGAAATATTTGATGATAGAAAAATCAGGGTAATACTACATACAAAGTAAATAATACTTATATATAGTATATATATTATTTTTCTTACAAAATTCAACTATAACATTATACTATATACATCGACTTCTAAAGTGCACAAGAATTTAATAAATTCCACACTACATACTCTCTTAATTTTATGCTTATATCATATTACAATACCACGGAATCCTTAATACTACTTTACAAAAACCAGCCCTATATATGTATTCTTTATGCGTGCGTACTTTAATTTCCATTAAACTTACTAATGGAGTATAAGCTAACTTTAATTTTCATGTGGCATCATTCGATTGGTAGCTAGGACGACTAAGTAAAGATGGGGACACACCTAAAGTTCCCTATTGCTTACACATCAACAAAAAGCTAGATACCCTTTTGCTAAATATGTGGCATCATTCCATTGGTAGTACTCAATAAAAAATAATAATATATAATCAAAAAAAGTCAATACTTATGCACACACGATACCCTTGGAGCAGCCCTCTAGCCATCCTCAGCGCGCCGGAGAGGGCAGCCGGCGTCGTCAGAGGAACCGCCACGGCCACCAGCGCCAGCACTCCCATCGCCACACTCGGCCTCGTGCTCCTCATATACAGCCTCAGCAATTCCATGGCCTCAAATATATCATCGTAGTATTGCTTGAATGCTTTTCTCTCCCACTCACTCCACTCCTGGTAACATGGTGGTGGTGACGACGACAGCGATGTGTTCCTCGTCGTCTGCCCTTTCTCCGGATTCAGCTCCTCGGATGCCTTGATCATCAGTTTCTTGAGGCTCATCTTGAGGACGATGGGCTTATTGTTATTGGTGATCTTGGCGAGGGATTGGGTGATCTCATGGTTCTGATGATCACCTTCGTGGTCTTGGTCTTGGTCATGGTCATCGTTGTTGTTGTGATGATCCGACGGCCTTGAATAATTGGCGATGGGAAAAGATTTTCGGGTAGGGATAATAAGCTTGTTGGGTGAAGTTGGAAATCTTGTCAAGTATAGGGTTTTTGAGGAGGTTGATGATGGTAAGGAAGATGCCTCCATTATTGTATTTTTGTGGTTTTAGGAAATGTAAGAATGACTTTTGTATAAGCTAAGGGAAAGACGAGGTTAACTATCGATTGATTAAAATATAATTTTTTGTCATACAATTGGGGCGTCTGTATTTATAGGATGGGGAAAGGAAGGGATAGGATGATAGGATATATATTTTCTCGATCAATATCTAATACAATAGTTTGTGTTTTTTATTTTGATCGTACTAGGGTTTTTAGGTTAATTAAATTCATCAAAATTATGGTATTATTCGGTCTATGTTCTTTTAGCAAAGTACCATAATAGTATATAATTTGCTTCGTATGTACTAGAGGGTACTGTAGACACAAAAAAGTACAAATGGTTAATGCAAGCACCAACATGAAGTACCTTACTAACTAGAGGTTGCAATAATTAAGTACAATAATATTAGAAAACATTATTTAAGTTTCCCATTTTGAGAGTAACATCTAACTGAAATCATTGATCATGTAGGGTTTCTTTTAAATTATTTTAATTCCAAATTAAATTATTAATATTGTGTGGATGGGTCGACTCGACTTCACTATTAATTAATGACACTGAAGGAGGACTCTATCAAACCTATGAATCTCCTTGGCAATAAGACGACAGCACAAACACATACTACTAATTAGCCCTTTTTTTTTAAAAAAAGATTCGAATCTCATTATTTCATTTCCAAAATAATGTATTTATATATTTAATTATTTAATAAAGCTTACATTTATATTCTTTACAATCTATATGAAATTAATTCGATATTATATTTCTAACTTATATATATATGTATATATAATTCTTTTTAAAAAAAATACACTAAATATATATATATATGATTGGGAAGATATATATATTTTAATTTCGTTGTCTCAATAATTTGTATCCTAGTGATCGAGAAAATAAAAGACATTTTATTGATGACGAAATCAATTTGTGTAGCCTTGTTCATCTCTAGTACTGTTATTGTTCTTGGTCAGAATTAATTCTTACTAGGATTTTTTGCCCGCTACGCACGGCGGTTTGTTCATAACTTTTTAGGTAAACAAAATTAAAAATTTTTGTGGCATTGTTATAGTTAAAGGTGTTTAGGTGCACCCGTATGTAACATAACAGAGTTCAAACATTTTAACTTATTTATTAAATCTAAAAAAGATAACATATATAAGATAAGGCTAGAGGAAGACTGGTGGATGTAGTTCTTCAGGTTCAAGTAACATATAATAAAAATGAGAAGAATGAGATCTAAATAAACATGTATGGATAGGAGCTCTTTTCAAATACCAAAATATAATTATACATTTCATCACAATTCAACATAGCTCCAAGATAAAAAGCCACATGGGGAAATCAATAATCATTGCACATCAAATAATGAAAGCGATTCATTTTGAAGTTAAAAACATGTATTCCTCTTAATTTCATTTTCTTGTGGTCAATAAAATTATGAATGGAACAACTATAGAGCTCTGAACGATCTCTTCAATATCTCAACTCAAATATGCAAGGATATTATATATGAAATTGCAGTTCATATGGTTGAAATATATAAGAATACGTGTGATGTATTGTGCAATCAGAGTGTTCACAAAAGATATCATTTTATCTTTTATTAAGATCGAAAACCCTTAGGCATGTTGCAACTTCTTGGGGAGACATTCTATCTTTTATTATGATCGAAAATATTTAGGCATGTTATTATTTGTTGTGGAGACATTCTATCTTTTATTAAGATAAAAAACATTTAGGCATGTTGCTGCTTCTTGTGGATGTATTTGCTCATCACTCCCTAGTGCATAATGTGTAGTCCTTATTTTTTAAGTGAGATATTTTTTCTATAGATATAATTTGTGAGCAAAAATATAATAGATTCAAGTGAACAGTATAGATATATTGCACATGTTATCTGCTACCAACATTGATTCCCATAAGACAGTATCTACAATTTATAGTTCAAATATTAATTATTTATTTTACAGTATGAAATCTAAATGGTCTGGTAGGATCCTTATTTGTCTACTTTTTAATTGTGTTTCTTGGGTGACATTAAGATTCGAACATGATATATTCCATAAACAGTGAACAATGGATTTTCTTCGATATATGATATGTATAAAAGAGAACACATATACACAAACACTTATACTGGGTGGGGTTCACCAAATAATGGGGAAGGATGGTAGGCATATTAAGACGTGGATTATAATTCACAATATACCCTCTTGTAAATTACTTTCTCCGTTCTCTTTTAAGTGATCCATTCGCGTAGTATCAACTATTCATTAAGTCACTTTAATCAAAATTTTAACATAGTTATATAAAAGAAAATATAGTCAAGTGAGATGTTGTTAGATTTGTCTAATCACGTAGTTTTATAGTATTAATTTTCTACAATTTTTTACATATATATAATTTGAGTTATTAATATTTAAAAATATATCTTGGACTGTGTGAAACGCAGAATGAGTACATTTAAAAGAGAACATAGGAAGATAAGCTAATCAACAAGGGAAGAATGTCAAAATTGAGATATTGAGACAAAATTTAGTTGATTTCTCAAAAGGATCAAGATAAAAATTGAAAAAGAAAGAACAAAACTTAAAAAAAAAAATAATAATAATAACTGAAATGGAGGCATTTTTTCGAACACATTGACTACTGCCTAATTTCCTATATATAATCCACACATTAAGAAACCAAAATGTAGAAAGATATCACATTCATTGTCATTGGCATCGGGAATTCCAAAAACTAACAAATGAAAACAAAATTGGAACGAAAACGAAGTTGCTTAAGGCTCATTCAAGAATCTTTGAATTTTATGAAGACTATGTTATCAAGAGAAATAATGGCAACATAAATTCATTGTGATTTTTCTGAAGTGAAAAAAGAAAAAGAAAAAAAGAAAAGCCATAAACTTAAAATTCAAGGTTATGAAGACTATTAAGTATTTAACAATTTAGTGGCAGAATTGACTATCTAACCCAATATTTTAGATTTGAGAAAACATGTTTAGTACTACTATTCAAATTAATGTCAGGGGAGAGCGGGTTACCATTCATCATTGATGGAAGAATTAATAGAATAATAACTGACAAAAGAATAAAGATTCATTCTTATTTAACTAATCAATTGAACATTGTAAAAATAATTTAGTTAAACTGATGTAGATAATGTAAAAATTACACTAACATTATGGAACTTAAAGAATACAAAATCACTATTATGTTCATAAGTATTTGTATTTGAGACATGAGAGAAATGAAGACAGTATATATATATATATATATATGTTCAAGGGTGCAGTTAAGGTGCGATTGCACCATCACACAGCACATCAAGGCAAAGATATTGAGCGTCCAATTAAAATCCAAGGGTTGTAAATGCAAAACGGTAAAGTTGTCCAATGAAAATATGTAACGGTTTTATTAATTTCCAAATTAACGGATTACTACGTATCTTTAACGGATTTACTCATATCTTAAACAGATTTGTATCCTAAAATATCTTATAAAAGAAAAATTAACTAAAATTAAAACATATTACTGACACAAATTATATGAAAAAATTCCCATTCCTTTCAGGTATAAGTGCAACTATTTTCAGCGACATACCAAATACATTTTGCAGCGATGTTATATCTTTTCAGCGATATCACGTTATACTTTTCAGCGATGGCATATTGTTCATTTCATCGAGTTGGTATCATTATTTTCAGCGATGACTTGAAATTCCTTTCCCCCGAGATGTGCAACTGTTTACATCAAGATACTAATACACTTTGGAGAGATGTTATATCTTTTCAGCGATGTATACTAATTCTTTTCAGCGATGTATCACTAATTCTTTAAGCGAGTTCACTATATTCATTTCAGCGATACATCATATATTTTTATTTTTAGCGAAATTATTAATTCCTAATTCAAACATATTACTGACACAAATTATATTAATTTGTATCATTATTTTTAGCGATACCACGTTATACTTTTCAGCGATTGAACGTGCTTCATTTCATCGAGTTGGTATCATTATTTTCAGCGATGACTTGAAATCCCTTTCCCCCCGAGATGTGCAACTGTTTTCATCGAGATACTAATACACTTTGCAAAGATGTTATATATTTTCAGCGATGTGTACTTATTCTTTTCAGCGATGAATTACTAATTCTTTAAGCGAGTTCACTATATTCTTTTCAGCGATACATCATATGTTTTTATTTATAAAGAAATTATTAATTCCTAATTAAAACATATTACTGACACAAATTATATTAATTTGTATCCTTATTTTCAGCGATAGAACGTTATACTTTTCAACGATGAAATGTGCTTCATTTCACCGAGTTTGTACCATTATTTTCAGCGATGACTTGAAATTCCTTTCCCCGAGATGTACAACTGTTTTCGTCGAGATACTAATACACTTTGCAGAGATGTTATATCTTTTCAGCGACGAACTACTATTCCTTTAAGCGAGTTCACTATATACTTTTCAGCGATACATCATATAAAAAACCATAATCAATGAAACAATTCATAAAACTAAATCAGTTAAAAACAAGGTTTTGGTTAGGGTGCAACCAAAACCAAAATAATTCCAACCAAACCATTCCAACCATTCAAACCATAAATCAATTCCAAGCAAAACATTTCATTTACTGAACATATTAAACACCATTCAAAGTCATAAAATCAGTTCAAAACATTCACACAAACCATTCAAAGTCATAAAACCAGTCAACCATGACAAAACAAGTCACAAAACAAGTCACTGAAACAAGTCAAAAAACATCACAAAATCAGTTCAAAAAAAACCATTTGAAACATCTTAAACACCAGGGGAAGACTCCTGAGGCTGAAAGATGGCCCGATGCATCGCCCTACGCCTATGAAGCAGATCTTCCCACATATCTTTAAAAATCTTTTTACGTTCATTCAACTGCCATGGAGTCTTTGAAAATGAGACTTTAACGCTGCGAAAATGCTTTGACATTTCTTGCAGCTCTGTGGGGTCAAATGAATGCCTGTTCACATCACCACCATTAGATCTGCCTTCTTGATGGAGGATATCAATATGAATATCCAGAGCTTGGAAGTGGGGATACATGATGTTATAAGATTTTTCAGCAGACTGAATATCAGGATACTCAGTTATGATTTTCAGAAGAAATTCCTGCGTTTCAACATATAAGAAAGATAACTTATCAACATATAAGACGTAAATATAAGATGTCACAATCAGTACAAAAAAATTCATAATCATAATCACTGAAACAATTCATAACCCTAGAAACAACCATAATCAGTTCAAAACAATCACTAAAACAACCATAATCAGTACAAAACAATTCATAGCACTAAAACAAACATAATCAGTACAAAACAATTCATAGCACTAAAACAACCATAATCACTGAAACAATTCATAACCCTAGAAACAACCATAATCAGTTCAAAACAATCACTAAAACAACCATAATCAGTACAAAAACAATTCATAGCACTAAAACAACCATAATCACTGAAACAACTCATAACCCTAGAAACAACCATAATCAGTTCAAAAACAGCATTAAAACCATAAATCAGTTCAAAACAATCCCAAACAAACCATTCTAACAATTCAAACCATAAAACAATACAAACCATAAATCAAAGGTTCTTCAGCATACTCAATATCAGGATTAATTTTCTTAAGAAATACTTGTGTTTCAACAAGAAGATCGCGATACTTCGAAGGCGCAAACCCATGGTCTAATATTTTTCCAATTAAATCGTTCAGCGCGCGCGCTTGATCAACAGTTGGATGTGTGTCCTGCAGATACCTCCCGAAAATCTCCCAACATTGTGTCAACACACTGGAACTGGAACTCTCTCCGGTACATCTTCTTTTCGACGACATTTCTGAGAAATGAAGGTGATTCCGATTAGGGTTTTGAGAAATTAGGGTTTACATATGAAGTTTCGAGAAATGAATGTGATTCCATTTATAAGGGTCACAGTTTAAAAAAATTTCCGAGGCCCATTTCATTTTATTTAGGCCCATTTCTTTTAGGCCATTCTATGAAATGACATATAGTTCTTTTCAGCGATGATATTGGTGTTTTTCAGCGATGACATTGTATTCATATCAGCGATTGGAATATTAAGCCCAGTCCTCATTCCCCGTCGCTCATTCCCTCCTATAAAGAAACATTGAAGTATTGAAAACTTTACAGTGAATGATTTTATATTTTGGACTATTAGAAAAACAAAAGAGAGAATGTTCTTGCCAATATTAATTGCATTATGACAAATACTCAAATTAGATTCCGCTTCATGACAAATGATACATTGGAATCCAACCTAAAGTAAATTAATTGTGGACCCTTTAGTTATCGATTCTTTTGTTCATCTTTCACAAACTGTTTATGTGCAAACCTCAAGTAATTTCTCACAAATTCTGGATTGGTGATCCTCACCAACTTCAGTTCCCATGCTCCTTGGATCCGGTTGCAGATTAGACTTCTGCGATTGTACTCATAATGCATGATCTTGTCTTTAATTCCTGTGTTAGCATACTCCAGGGCTTTCTGATCCATTTCCATGAGGAGTTCGAGATAAGAAGTTCTGTAACGCTCCATCATGGCGCCCACCATGTCTCTTTCCAGGGCTTCCTTTAAATAAAACATATTGTGCCAGATCATATTTCAGATACTCCTCTGCCTCAGCCTTGGTCATCAATCTGTACTGTCTTGCATTCTTTCTCAGCACTCGCCACTTCCTATGCCTTATCTCATGTAGCACTTTTTCCCTTAGAATTCTGATGTGCTCAGGAAATTCAGGATCCGCATCAGTTCCTTTTTCAGCTATCCCCACCTGAAAGAATCGCTTCAAATCAGCCAAATAGAGAATAATACTCCATAATTTACAATGCCCATGTAAGAATAGAGAGATGTACATTTAAGCAATGAGACAATATACATTTCAGCGATAAAACAATATACATTTAAGCGATGGGAAAAAGTACATTTAAGCGATATACTTAGTTAAAATTATTTGTAAATATATTTAATCGATGAAAAGATGTACATTTAAGCAATGAAACATATACATTTCAGCGATGAAAACGTGAACATTTAAGCGATGGAAAAAAGTACATTTAAGCGATGTACTTAGTTAGAATAATTTGTAAATATATTTAAGCGATGAAAAGATGTACATTTAAGCGATCGAAACATATAGATTTCAGCGATGAAAACATGTACATTTAAGCGATGAAAAAAGTACATTTAAGCGATGTACTTAGTTACAATAATTTGTTTTTCTACACCTCAAAAACAGTTCATTCATCATTGTTTCTTTTTCCGACCCTTTTTTGGCTTAGGTGGTGGTGGTTTCTTTACCTCAAATGACTAACTCAGCTGGGCAACCAAGTGCATCTCTCTATTCACTTCTCCAAGCACAAAATCTTTCTGTTGATTCACATCTGACAGCAATATTTGAGCACAGACCTTGGCTCTTTTTGCCAGATTATACCTTTTGTTCTTCATTTCTGACATCATGTCATCCATAATCAATCCTTCCCAATAATCCATATATGACAAGACAAAAACACCACAGCTGTGATCATCTTTCTGCTCTGCCAACGAGGAGAAAAGCATACGATATGGTGCAAACCATTTTTCAGATTTCATCAATGTATTTCCCAGCATCATGAAGTTATACCATATCCTATTCAAAACTATATAATCAGTTGTTCACCCGCCTTCAGCATTCTTGCTGTTGAAGTAAAAAATTCTTCTCTTTCTCATATCAACAGAAAAAATAACCCAATGGTTTAATCGACAATATGAGAAGATGAACTGGAACATTGAGTAAACATATAATTAGAATCTAATAATGATCAACTATGTAAACAAAATTATCAAAAGAAAAATGTATCTTACATTCTCTGCATTCAACACCACATCAATCATTTCTTCGGGAACCATCTTGAAATCCTTCATGAATACATCAACAAGTTCTGCACCATCTTTTAATGGTAAATTTGAATCCACCTCTGCCTCTGCAAATGTCTGTTTTAAAAGATACAACATTTCATGCGTCAAAAAGAAGTTAATATATATATGTATGTATGTATATATCAGACTCACAACAAATAATGATGAAAAACAATATTTTAACATTGGTTTCCCGTTGGCTCTTTCGAATTCACGACGGTTGATCACTTTCGCATAACAGTTTATAACAATATCCGCAATATCACTATCAACCCTCAGTGTTTCAACGTCAAGCTTGGACAAGTTCATTTCTTTATCATCATAAACAATAATCTTTTTCGCTTCAACCTTTCCTAGAATATTTGTAATGATAGCCCAAACAGCCACATTCAACTCTTCTGGAGTACAGGTATATGTCGCCTGAAATTCTGGATACTGTTTAAATTGGGTATAAGTCATGTCCATGAATGTATACTTAGTGCATTTTACTATAGGCTGGAGATCAATCATCGTCACTCTAGGAGGCATATACTTCTCCTTCAATTTCTCAATTGTCTTAGCTCTATCACATCCAGATTGTACCTGAAAATTACAGATGGCAAAGCTATCAATTTCTCACTAACAGATATTGTTTTTATTGCCTTGAAATTAAAATACCTCTCGGTTCTCCAATGCATCCGATACACCTTTCCCTTTCTCAAGACCATCATTTTTTAACTAAAACACAGAAGAAAAAACATTAATATAATAATCGCTAAAAACTACTAAGAAAGTCACTGAAATGCAAAAAAAAAAAAAATACGTTTGCATTCTCCAATTCATGTGATACAACATTTTCATTCTCGGATATGCCCAAAGAAAAGGTTGGCACATCTTTTGCATGCATCTATACACATACTAGAGTAAGTTAGAAAAAATACCTCTATAAACATCACAAGTGATATATAGCTAAAAACTATTAAAACAGCTAATGCAACCAATGATCATATCATCGCTGAAAAGTGCATTATACCATCGCTGAAATGTGCATTACTTCATCGCTGAAAACCATAAAAAACAATCGCTGGAAACTATTAAAATACCTCTGGATTCTCAGCCCCAATCATGTGCTACATCTTTCTCAGCCCCATCATGTGCTAACTAAAAATCACACAAGAAAATATATCAAACATACTATAGTAAGTTAGAAAAAATACCTCTATAAACATCACAAGTGATATATAGCTAAAAACTATTAAAACAGCTAATGCAACCAATCATCATATCATCGCTGAAAAGTGCATTATACCATCGCTGAAATGTGCGTTACTTCATCGCTGAAAACAATAAAAACACTCGCTGGAAACTATTAAAATACCTCTGGATTCTCAGCCCCATCATGTGCTACATCTTTCTCAGCCCCATCATGTGCTAACTAAAAATCACACAAGAAAATATATCAAAACGTTTTGTTACTGTAATCCCTATAACAAACATTTTGTTACTGTACATACATTCCAAAGAATCAAAACTGAAAGGGATTCGGAATCAAATTAAAGATCTCTGCAATAAAAATAAACAACACAGAAAAAGCAAAAAAGAAAAAGAATGTCAGAAACTACCTTTAAAAAATATTATGAAGTACAACATTTATAAAATATCTTCGGTACATTTTCAGGTAAATTTTTAGTGTCAGGGGCAATTCTCTCTTCAGTTTTGTCTTTTACATTCCCAGCATCTACAACACCTCCCTCCCGCAAACTTGTCACCTCCGGACCCCCTTGACTCATCACAACATTTGCAGCTCCTGCTAATATACCCATCAAGAGTTCTCCTTCACTTACAGTTATATCAAGACTATTTGACTGTTCTCCTCCACCAGTACCATCAAAAGGTAAACAACGTCGACCCACATTAATCGACTGTTCATCTTGAACTGCTTCTTGATCACAAGGGGGTGTGGCGGAGGTTGAAGAGGATCACCTAAAGCAGGGGATTGAACAGGATCACCTAAAGCTTCAACATCATTTGTGGATGCTTCTATGAGAGGATCAACATTGTCTGAAGCATCAACATCCCTATATTGGCAAGCAATGTTCAGGATAGAGTCCATTGTATGATCAGAAAGATGGACAACTGGTTCAGAATCAGTTGTCTCATTTGCATTAGCTTCATGCACGGGTGAATACATAGAGTGCAAGCTAGAAAGATTGACAGCTTGTTCATTTCCACCAGCATTCAAATCCTCATTTTCTCCCAACTGCTCATCTCCTCCTCCATCCACACTCCTAGAAAGATTGGCAGTTGGTTCATCTTCCACTTCTTTTCCACCCCTCCTTTTCTTCTTTGGCTCAGAAACAAAAGTACTAATTCGATCGTCATTTTCCACATTTTCCACAGTCCTTTTCACAGCCCTCGATTTCTTCTTAAAGTCAATATCTGGATACTTTACATTAGGGAAAACCTTCCAAATATCAACCATCTCCAAGTATCGATCCTTTTTACATGTAAATCTAACCAAATGAAGCTCTTCACGCTCATAGTAATCAAAAAACATGTGCTGAAAAAAACAAAAACAAACAAGATACATAATCAACAAACAATGACCATAATCAACAATATAAATCACATAACAAATATAAATCGCGTAACAAACACAAATTTAAAATTACCATTAAGCAAAACGGGTCTCCACAGGGGCGTGCTTGAGCACTGGTTCCCTTATCCAATTTTGCCTTATACTCATTCAGAGATTTGATCAAAACGGGTCTCCCCATGGCAAACCATATACTTTATGAATATCTTCATCTGAAAACCTCCATCGACGGTTTTTATCAATAATAAAACATTCTTCCTGAATGCTCCACTGATTGATGAGAGTTATCACATGATCAACCTTAAGCATGCACATATTGAACATAAGCAGACAACTGAAGCAACTTTGATGAATAAACTCTTTCCTCCCATCTCCGTCACTCTCGTTCAGGATTTTATTTAACAAACAAACGCTAGAGGGAACGCAACAGACCTGAGTATGAACTTTTTCAGCCATTCTTCAGAAGAATCACCGTTCACCGTTTAACTCATCAGAAAAGAATCACCGTTCGCCGTAGACGCTCAGAGAATCGCTAAATCACTGAAAAACCCTAGAGAAAAGTATCGACAGTGATAAATTAAAAATGGCGGTTAAATTTTTATTAAATACTACACGGTGAATTCTAGACGGTTATTTTTTATTAATTACTAGACTGTTATATTTTATTAACTAATTTTCATCACTGAATTGCGTTAGTTACGCGAATTCTGAAACATTGTAAAAATTTTATTAAATACTACACGGTTATCTTTTATTAACTAATTTCCATCGCTGAATTGCATAATGATCATCGCTTTTGTATATAAGAAATCTCGCTGAATTGCATTAGTTAGCACTGAAATAAGTCGATCAATACAATATTAATATCCTTTCAAAACGGAAGAATTCAAAAGTCAATAACAAAATTGTAATTCCTTTCACGAATCCTCTAAATAAAGAAACTATGCTCACAACTTGCAATGCAATGTATACAGTTCATGTCATTTCTAAAAAATAAAAATCTTCATTTCTACATCCGTTTACGATGTTCTAACTCTTTCTTTTTTCCGAACAGCTTCAGAAATAGAGACCATTCTCTTGTTTGATTTCTTCCGCCCTTTACACGTTTCTCTTTCCCTTAAATTAAAATTTGAGTAATCTGATGTACTTCCAATCTCTGCAAAAAAACAAAAAGATTGAGAAACACTATTTTCAAAAAAGCAAAAACATAAACATGTCTTTGATTAGCAATTACCCGACTCTTTGTTAATATCAATATTGTCATACTTTGTTTTCATCAATGTCTCAAAATCATTTATAAACGATTCACAAGCATCCTCATTTCGTGACAACACAATTGCTGACTTAAAAAACAAGCCACACAATTTTCGGTATCTAGATGCTGCATTGACCACATTTGTTTCTTTTCCAATGCCGACATCAACATAACTGAGATCGGATTTTGCATTCCTTGACCACCGCTGCAAAATATATTTATTTGGAATAGTATGAAACACTTTTGCTCCACTTCCTGAAAGAACATCCATCACCCTCAAAGCATGACAACATAAAATCCCCATATTCTCAAACATATTGCAAGTGCATCCAATTGTACCATCATCCATGTTAACATTGACATGATCACCAATCAACTTTGAATCTGCATCTTCTCTCTTGCAAACACGATAAATTAATGCATCTGGTTGAAGCTCAACCACATACCCAAATGACAAATCATACTCATTGTTGAAAATATTGAATACATTTGGTGTATACTTTTCAGCTATATATTTCAATAGTGGATTCATAATAAACTTCGCGGAAACTTGTCTATCATCTGCCTTAAAATCTTCCATCCGTTCATTATCCCTCCTTTACTTCACAACCCTTTCAAAATGTGCAAAGAACTCAACATAGTTATCAACTGGCCTTAAGAACCTGTGAAATATCAACACAATATGGGAATGTGAAAATCAAATTCTCAACTAAAAAAAGCAAACACACATCGCTGAAATAAATAGCACCCTATCGCTGATAACAACAAAAGAACCTCGCTAAAAATATCTAATCAAATATCACTGAAAATGAAATTTATTCATACCGTTTCATAACTGAGTTAAAAGATTCACTTAGCTGAGTAGTCCTCATTCCTGCAGTAAAATGAATTTTAACCCAAGCAGCGGACCATTGCCTTCTCAAATTATAAGAAGTCGACAACCACCTATGTTCAGACTGTGAGAAACAAGTTGATAGCATGTATTCCCATTTCACCTCAAATTCCATCTCTGTCCTCACATCATATACCAAATGATGAAATAGCTTATCAAACCTAAAAAAATGAGTTCAACATGTACATATCAATATCCAATCGAAAAAACAACTGAAAGTAAAAATAACTAAATATTTACCTTGGTGTGTACAGTTGGCTCAATTTTTTTTTCGCATTTTCTATAATGTGCCAACTACATAAAGCATGATAGGTATTAGGCAAAATTTTCCTAATTGCCGGTGCCATCGCACAATCTTGATCTGTGAAAATCGTTTGAGGTGCCTTATCCCCCATACACTTAAAAAAATGTTTTAAATAGTCACTCAAATGATCTTTGAGTTTCATCAAGCATCAATGCAGCTCCAAAAATAAAAGTCTGTCAGTGATGATTGAATCCAACAAAAACAGCTAATGGTCTGTAATTTTTATTTGTCCGATACGTTGTATCAAAGGTCATACTATCACCAAAAGCTTGATAATCCATCCTCATTTCAGCATCTGACCAAAAGATATTTGTAATTCTCTCATCATCATCCAGATCATACTCATGGAAGAAAAATGGATTACTGACACATTTCTCAGAGAAATACTGCAATACAACACCAGCATCCCCTACTTTTAAATTTCTTTGCCGTCTTCTAACAAGTGCATTCTTCAAATCGTCCTTTAAAAATCCTACAAGTCCACTACCTCCAGCACCCATACTCAACAAGTCATATGATGACTTCAATGACAATCCAACTTCTTCATGTATACCAGCAACAACACTGTGTAACTCATCAACTCTTCTATTCGATTTCAACATATGCTTCCTCGATGGTCCATGGAGAGCATGATTATGATCACCACAGAAAAACACAACTCTATAAACTTTTTCATCAGTTTTATAATGTAACCTCATCTTTGCTTCACAACCAGTTCGGGTTTCATCACTCCTACGGAATTTCAGGCTCTTAGAACGACAAGATGAATCACTATCCAACAAACAACCACGACGAAATCCTGCCTTATTGCACGCATATTGTAAATAGAACAATCTATCAACTTCATGTGGCTTGGGTCTCTCATACATTTTCCTTACCGAGAAACCTAAACTATGAGCATAATCACAATAAAAACTAAACGCATCATCAGCTGTAACAAAACTTAACTCACTCCAATTTATATTACCGTAAAGAAATAATCACAGAATTCCCATTAAAAACATTTCGCGCAAACTAATGAATACATGTAGCTGACCTAAACCATCGCTTAAAATGCTTAATATCCATCGTTGAAAACAACCTATCACCGTCGCTTAAAATGCTAAATACATATCGCTGAAAAATTGATCGTGACGTCGCTGATAATCACATGTACAAATATTTGTCGCTTAAATGAATGTATAGATATGAAACTTCAGAAAACTTAGAAAAAGAGAAACATAACACAACAGAACTCGGAACTCAGAAACATACATAAAATCAAAAACGACGATCTCCGATAAAACTACTCAAAATTCGAATATTCTAAAACATACCATTGAACGCATAACTCGAATCTTAAAATGTTTCCGACGTATTCAACGACATGCTAATCGCATCCATAATTGCCAGCAACTTCCTCACACCGGCGCAACACGTAGAGAGCAAACAAAAAACAGAAAAAAAAAAAAACTCGGAAACGCGAAGAAGACGACGTTCAACGGCGTAAAATAAGGCAAATATAAGAAATTACTTTTCTACCCTTAGAGTTAATCTCAATCGTCGATTTTTAAAGACAATCAATGGCTGTAAACTCTCGCAGCACATCAAGTCAAAAACCATGGTTGCACCCTAACCAAAACCTATGTTCAATTGTTCATAATAGTACTATTATTATGTTCATTTGAAATATGGAAGAAATTATCTAAAAAATTTGTTACCAAAATTTTAAAAGCCAAACTAAATTAAAAATTAGCCATATGTGAATGCAATTCACCCAATTTAACTGTCAATCCTTGAGGATGGGGATATGTTAATTGTTAATATCAAATTTTTTTTTTTTGTGGAATCAGTAACTTTATTTCAATGGAAACAATATTCAAAGAACAAAGCACTTGCCACTTCCGAGCACAAACGCGTCATAGAACTTGGCAGTCGACATTCACCAACAAAACAGAAAATGTATACATAGAACATTAAGGCTATTCTTCATGATCCTAAAGAAGATATGACACTATCAGTACCAACCAGGGATTTGCAATGTTCCAGATTCTTCCCTCCTGCAATCTAGCAGCATCATATCAAGTAATTCACTCCCAGTTTTTTAAGCCCTTAGTCCATTTCCCATATTGCTTCGAAACTATTTCAAACGCACAGACATACTCAGATCCAATCAAAACCAGGTTTCAATCTTCCCATTACCACTAGCCCCTTTTTTCGCACATGAGTCTGCATAATCGTTGCATTCTCTCATAGTGTGTTGTACTTGAACATTACCACCGAACCCTATTAACGCCATTATAGGTATCATGAGTTCTGCAAATTTCCAGGGAGCAGCCTTCGGTTCTCTTATCCAACTGATTACATTTTTTGAATCACATTCCAAGATGATTTTTGGGATCGGGAAACCTTGGTCCCTAATTATGGCCGAACACACCCTGCTCAAAGCTGTAATCTCGGCCTCATTCGAATCCTTATGGCCAATGCTATCTGACAAAAGAAAAATCACCTCACCCCTCTCATCTCTAATGACACCCCCTATCCCTGCCGGGCCAGGATTTCCCAAAGAAGACCCATCCGTGTTTACCTTCCACCACCCTTTACTCGGACGTATCCATGCCAAACCGATTCTAGGAACCCTGCACCTCCCTCTCCTTTGTGTTACCAAACTCCCTGGAAAGTTTGAACCCAGGCCTACAGCGCTCAACACCTCATCACCCGAATCAGCCTGCCACCACAGACCAATGTTCCATTTAATTTCATCCACCACACGTCTAACTTCTGCTTGCTCACCCTTGAAAACAATAGCATTCCTTTTTAACCAAACCTTCCAAAGGATGGCCAAACCAGTAATACCCCATACGTCTCCTGCCCCAACCTTCGGTATGCACCAAAGCCACCATTCAAACAAGCCTCGAACGTTCCCTGGGATCCCCCATTGAATTCCAAACCAACCAATACCTGTATACCATAACTCCATCGATAGTTTACACCTGCAAAAAAGATGATCAATGGACTCAACTTCAACACCACAAACTGGGCAGTCCGCGTTTGAGCCTTGTAAGCACCCTCTCCTAGCCAGCAATTCACGAACAGGAACAGCACCATTTAGGACCTTCCAAGCGAACATTTTTACCTTCATTGGACACCTTACCTTCCACAACCGAGTCCACATCCATTTCTTTTCAATCACTGTTGCCACTTCACTGCGCTCCCAACAGGATCTTGTGGAAAAAATGCCATTCGGTTCTTTGAGCCATCTTACTTGATCTTTCATATACCTATTCAATCTAGTTCTGCCAATGATTTGTAACATCTCTTCCCACCTTTCAAGCTCCCAATCAAACAGCGGTCTTCGTAACCCAATATCCCATTCCCATTCAAATCCATTCCACCTTCCATGCTCTTCAATCTTACCAACTTTATTCAAGGCTAAGGCAAAGAGTCTAGGAAACATAACCTGTAAAGTATCTCCTCCGTCCACCCAAGCATCAAGCCAAAACCGGGTCTTTCCTCCATCCCCCACTTGAATTCTGAAATTTTCCCTTTGCCTTGCCATGTTCGAACAATTCCAGCCTACACAAATTTTTCCCCACAGCGAGTTATCTCCAACAGCGTATGGGATAAGAGGCGCTGAAACTTTTGACGAGCTTCATCAACACGAGTAATTTTCTGAAATATCAAGTTTGGATTATTAAATGAAAAGATTTATGATTTAGGGAAGGGGTTTAAGGATATATTAAGATTTCCCTTTTTATTACTCATGTGGGGTGTTTTAATCTCAAACGGCGCTGTGGTCCTCCTTGCCATGAAACTTTTGACAAATATCACGGTGCAACCGGGATTGACCTTCAGTCTGTCACCCTGAAAGTCCCTGGTATCTGCACCATGATACTTCTCATAATTTCATGTCACGAAAGCACCTGCCATGTAGCTTTTGAACATCTTCCCACTGTATGAGTATTTTCCCAAAATATTATGTTTTTATTTACTCGTGTCAAGAAACTGTGCTCCCGAAAGCGCACGGAGTCAAAAATTGCAGTAATTTATAGTAAGTACCGGATCGTTCACTGGAGGATGTGCGATGGAAGCAGGGCCCACGTCGTTTACTAAGATTTTCCACTCGGTTACTCGTTTCAAGTTTTGCAAGGGTTTCTAACAACTACTTAACATAATTTAAACCAGATCACGAAAGCAGTAAAAATTATTCTACAAAGCATGGTAAACTAGATCGAAGAAAGCAATTAAATCTATACTGTGAAAGCAATGTAAAATTATGCTACACTATCTAGAAAGCAAGTTTAAATAGTGACAGAAGGGACAGGGAGGAAATAATAAAGATTGGACAAGATTCAGATGAAACACAATTAAACTTCCATTTTTATACACAGATCTTAGCTTGGGATAATCCTCTAGTTAGCTAACTCTCATGCTTTCTACACCATGTTCCCTTTAACAGACAGGTACTTATGGTGAGAATTTACATGCTCTTACGATCTTAATTTCTAAGATACCACAGACTCACAACTGCCCTCACATGGCCATGCTAAGGCATATCATTCATCTGTGGTGGATAAGCAACACCTAACATATCATTAGTTGACATGCCAAGTACTCCTATCATTCCCCCATGTCACACCCAAAATTTCAAATCAAGCCCCAAACCATTCCATAACTCTCAAACCTTTTAACAGATGGACAGCCCCTAATTCTTCCGAGTGACCTCTATGAAAGCATTTAAAAGGAAAGCAGTAAGAAAGCTGTAAAGGAAGCATTTAAATCTATCACTCGGAAGCATTAAAAACGTCTCTTTCCGTTAGTATAAAAGAGCCCCTAGTCTTGGTAACCAGATGCAGATCAAGAACTCCCAAGATATCAATAAGCCACAGGGCTTACAACATCTGGGTAGTTATGAGATACAAACTAAATGAAACAGATCCATAAATGAACCTATTCCGGATGTACTCACTCAAGACTCAATTCTAGACTTTGGCAGAAGAAGATAGTAGTCGAAGGAATACTCGACCCTACCTTAGAAATTCACCAAGGCCTATATGTTGTTCCTCTGGTATCATTTATCACATCTCATCTACAACCAAGTGGATATTGACTTAATGCGATATCTAATATCAGATTTCCAACACACAGCAATTTTGAGAAGCAAATGAATATTTGAAAATCATTCCCTAGACAGGTACTAGACTCTCAATTAAAAGACAGATCCTTTCAGTCTAGGTGAGACCTAATCGCTGACTCTGCTTCTAAGCTCTCAAAATCAACCCCCAGCAGAATGTGAATTAGTCATAACTGTTGAATTTATCCCTTACTCAGGTCCGGATTTTATAAAGGAATTTTTGTTGGAAATTTATTATGCAACATCCGATTTAAATCAAGACTTCTGTGTCCAAGGCAAAGGATCCCCAAAATAGCAATAAGACCAGAACATCTACATAATAATATCATGCATACAAGTATATGAAAAGGAAAATAAAATACCCCAAAATATATGGTGGGGTGAGACAGAATGCGATACACAAAGATGATTAGCCTGAGATGAGAAGAAATCGGCTAAAAAGGAGTGCCAGAGATAGTTGGGGTTTTCCGGACTGCAAACATCTGCTGTCCGGTTCCCAACTTTCCCAGATGATTGATTTTAGACAGAAAGAATTCCAAACAACGGTGACCGCCGTCATTCAGTTTTCTTTTGTCTGTGAGTGGAAGAAAAACCCACATATTTCTTGCTGTAATATGTCTTAACTGATGTTGGTCGACATCAGTTAATACTATTGCAACTTGAATTCGGGTTGAGAAATTAAGATAAGGAAAAGTTAAAACTGTATCTGATTAGGAATTGGCTGAGTGACTAATCGAAACTCTCAGTGAAGAGAACGCTCGCCGAAGCTTCCACCAACCACTAACCAGATCATGCAAAATAACAGATAATGATTGACACACAGAAGACGGGTTAGTCGATATCCCTGTGAAGGGACCTTTCACCAACATTAATCTGTGGTGTTTCTCATTATCTGTTCATACACACAATGAAAGAGAAAAACAAGAAAGTAAGAAAATATTTTTGGTATTGTGTGGGCGTTAAGCACACAATTAGTGGACACTAATGGGTTGAAATGTGTAATGGATAGAAGTCAGATGAATTTGGGCCCAGGCCCAATACACCCATGCAACTTACACAAATCATGGAAGAAAATGTTTTTGGAGTTTTCAAAGTAGAAAGGATAGTTCAATTCGAATTATTGGGGTAATTCGAATTGAGAATGCATGAAGGATGAAGTATTACTTTACTCAATTGATCATTGCTAGAAATTGGAGCATCATCTAATTCGAATTATTGACCAATTCGAATTAATTCGAATTGGACAACTCGAATTGGCGAAGTCCTTTTCTTGCTCAATTTGACTAAGGCATTTACCTCAAGGGGAAGGTGAATTCGAATTGTCCAGCAATTCGAATTAATTCGAATTGCACAATTCGAATTGGTTAGAGATGGAAAAATAAATTTGAATGGGTGGTATGCAATACAATGTGGTTTCTCATGCCAATTCGAATTGTGTGAACCAATTTGAATTAATTCGAATTAGAGAATTCGAATTGGTTGGAAACCACATGAAGGAAATTTTTGGTTGTGCAATTCGAATTTCTTAGGCAATTCGAGATAATTCGAATTGCCTCAATTCGAATTACACATTTTCGAACAACAACAATTTTTTTTGTTCTCACTAGTATGGGTTAGGTGAACACTGTGCGGTTAATGATGGGTTTAGATTTACCAAATCCCTCATCTCACATCAATGTCACTTCACAGCCACCCTAGTGAGGTTTTCAAGAAATAAACAAACACATGTCTAGTGGATATTGGCAAGATTTAAACCCTACTTCTACAAACAAAGGATTCAAAGATCAAGACTCTAAAACATCTAGAAAATCAAGAACTGCATGAATAAACTAAGAACACTCAAGTTATCTAAGACAGCATAAAATAAAATTAAGGCAGGAAAATATGGCATAAAGGTAAATTCTAACAAACCTTAAAAACATCTAAATCCTAAGAACACTTATTTGAAGCTCTAAGGCACAAAATCAAGCAAAAAACCCACCAAACATGCATTTATTAAGTTTGAATGTCAACTAGGACATAATAAATGTAACCTAGTTGAAACAAACAAACGTGCTAAGCATTTATGTCTAAAGAAAGCATTAAAGAGTGCCAAAACACATGAATAACACCATTTCTGAAAATTTTTCTTGCATTGACACTTTGAAAGCAGAAATAAAAAACTCAAAACCATCATTAACTTGAAGGTAGGGTTTATTCTAACTAGAAAGCATGTAAAAATTCTGGAAATGGCTACTCTAAAGGTTACACAAACTGCTTCTACACTAAACTAAGATCAAAGCATGTAAAAATTAGACTGCTTGCAAGAAAAATAAACTAAACTAAACTAAACTACCTACCTAACCCTTAAGGGGTGTGGAACCTCCTGCTGTTCTTTTTGTCCCAACTACTTTTTGGCAAATTCTTGATCTCTTTGTTCTGTTGTGGAAGGTCTGCTTTTATAGACAAATTTCGAAACCCTAGGCCCACCAATGTTGTGCTCATGCTCCACAGCTTCAATGAGTGAAGTTCGAATTAATTCAATCAATTCGAATTAATTCGAATTGTGAGATCTCTTCCTTGAGCTGGAAATGTGGCCTTCAGTTATCAATTCGAATTGTTGTGAAGAATTCGAATTGGTCTTTTCTCGAATTGGGTGAGGGTTTCTGCTTGGCTTCCTTGCATTTGTTGGCAATTCGAATTGTTTGTGCCAATTCGAATTAGACAATTCGAATTGCACTTCTTCTTGCCTTTGGGTTCCTTCTCTTCATTTCCTAATTCGAATTATTCAAGCCAATTCGAATTAGCTCTTCTGCATCCCTTCCCAACACTTAACCAATCTTTGTTCTCTTCAGCAATTCGAATTGTGTGCAATTCGAATTAATTCGAATTGCATAATTCAAATTAATTCGAATTGCATAATTCGAATTGTGCTTCAACACTTGACCAAAATTCAGTTGTGGGATTTTCAATCTTTTTCCCATCTTTTTGGATTTTTGTGGGCTATATTATTCTTTTGCCCGTCTTTTCATTCCTTTTTCTTTTCTTTTTCCTTTTTTCATGTTTTTGGATTTTTCTAACACAAATACAATTTAAAATTGCATATTTTGTGTCTTTTTATTACCGGCTCAATGTTTTTACAAAGTAGCATTAATCTGTCAAATTCAACTGCTTTCTTAGTACAATAAGATGGAAACACGATCAAAATGTCCGTCTCAGACACGGAAATGGAATGAAAATAATGGTCAATTTTGGCCATTATCAACATCCTCACATTTAATACTGATCGTCCCCGAGCAGTCAGAGTCAGTGCTCCTAGGGGCTTGGACTCTGCATATTCAATCCATTTGCGTGGCCTCAGAAATTTCATTCTTCTTATATTGGGATAAGACAATCAAAATTACAAGTATTAAACTCTCTTGGTTGCAGTGTTTAATGGAATGATACTTCTCACTTGAGTGAACACACAAACCAATCATTATTGTTAATTCTTCTTGAATAAGTGTTTAGAGAAATTCAATGGCTTACTTCTTGAATTCAAGCATGACATGATCATTGATTAATAGAAACAGAGCCTCACATATAGTAGAATCGGAAAGTTCACTCACTCTCAAGATTGGCTTTTATCATCAATGCTCAAAATCCAATTCAATTAAATTCTCCCATAGGCTTGCAACTGGACCAACTCGCCACCGGCTCATTTCCTCAAATCGAGATCCCGAGGTCTTATTCAAGGTTATAACGGGGCATACGGTTGTAACATTTGGTAGGAAAGGAAAAAATATTGGGCTAAAAAGTGACATGACACCATTCTACCATAACTTGGCATGTTGTAGAATCTATGATCATCATTATTTCTGTCTTTCTTTTGTTTTTCTTTCCTTTTCTATTGCAGGACATTAGACTTTGTCTAATTTGCTTTGTCATTTGCAATTTATTCTTGTTGAATAGATCTCAACGATTTTTTTTTGAATCGGTTTATAGCATACCGATTGATACATATTTGATGATCAAAAATTACATTGCCTTGATGGGATGGCTCATGTACACTTGGGTTTGATTTTCTTGATCTTTTTGTAAGGCTGTGAATAATATAGTGGTTTCAAAGAAAAATTAGGCTTAAAGGCTCAAGTTGGTTAATCCTAAAGGGAAAATGTTTTTGGGTTTGGAATTCAAACGAAAGCCAAAATTTTGGGTTTTCTAAGTGCCTCGATCATTTGCTCGATTTCGGGAATATGGCATGGTCTTGAATCGGTCCCAATTGCAAGTTCTAGTGTCCTTTAATCGAATTGATTCACACAATCAAAGAAAGAAATGAGTAAAAATGACTCGGCTTAGATCTCACATGGACGGTTTGATCATGTCACACCCTTATTCTCAAATTTAACCTTTGAAAAATTCTTACAACTTATTCAATCAAATTCTCAACATGAAGATTCGTTTTTCTTTCAAGTGATCATATCATTGGATTTTTATAGCTCAAAACTTCGAGAATTTATATCATGCATATTTTTAATTGTTTTATCTCAATGTAATAGTCTGAAGATTTCATCATCAGCCTAAATTCAACATGTGAATTTAGGTGACAGACTTATGCTTGTTTTATGCCGGTTGTTTAATTGAAAGCAGTAAAAAGACACTGTGAGCATGCAAGCATGTCACAGCTTGTTTTTGGCGTGACAGTCACTTATTCATCTTGGACTGCCACACATCTTTTTCAAATAATAGAGAACTCAAGACGAAATTCTCTTGTGGAAAGCAGTAAATGTACGACTACCAAAATACGTCGTACAACCATCATAACAGACAAAACCAAGGTTCGTTATACAGTACACGACCTTAATCACATCTAAACATCAATACAGACACAGCTGTACACTTGAATAAGTTAGCATCAAAGATCAGTCAAAAGATTACCAAAATACTGTTCCAGTCAATCCAGTCAAAAGTGAATCTTTACAGATTCAGTCCATCAGCATCCTTCCCCTCTATCCCTGGAAAAAGATCCTGGTCCAGTGGACAAAGTTCGTTAGGCTACAGGGTACGCAGTAGTCTCCCATGTCTTCTTCGTCTTCCTCCATTATCCCTGTGCAGTAGACTCTTGGTCCTTGATTATCGAACAGGTCAGGGGTCTCCAGGCTTTCAGCCAGCCACGCGAAGACATTGGTCCCTACATATGTCATCATGAACCTGTTTGTTATTATCCTGTTGATCATCGACACCCCCTGCTGGACTTGTTCATTATCCACCTTGCTAAGCAGCATGTACCCCCTGACGAAGATTGAGGCCTTGTGGTTGTCCTCAATTCCTTCCTTCAGTAGCTCACAAGCCAGATTTTCGTTTCCCGCTCCGAATGCTTGCAGAGCTGGGATGAGCTGGAGGTTGTAGTTGCCAGCTTCTTCGCACCTGGCCAGGAGTGCCTCCTTCTGCAGTTCAACTCTTTGTTCCCACATCTTGACGATGGTAGTCTCCAGTTCACATCTCTTGTAGACAATGGGAAGATCAGCTGCATCCCTGAGTTTGGTACACACTTCTCTGACCCTCCACACTTTCTTGATGCAATCCTCTCCGATGCGGGAAAGGATTTCTCCTAGGAGCTCTACTGGCAGATCCAGTAGTTGGGTCCCTTCCTCGTGATCTTCATTTTGAATTGGGGGAATGATGCCTCTGGAAAGACATGGAGAAATGATTAGGTCTGAGACCCTCAGCCTTACACCTTCAGCCACCTCAAAGTATAGTTCGCTTGTTACCACCTGCCTTACTTGAGGTACACTATGAAGGTCCAAGGGGTCAGATTATCAAATCTATTCTTATTGTAGCAAAAATAAGGAAAGCAAGAGAGAAATAAGGATCTTGGATCCTTAAAATTTTTCTTGGACTATAAATAGTCTAAAATGTTTTTGGGTGGTCAATTGACCAAAAAGATGAAATTTCGTGGGCTATTGAGCCTACGAAAGAATTTTGATTTTTTCATCACTTAACAAGTGATTAAAATCATAAGAGAAAGGAGAGATAGAAGATTAATGATGAAAAGCAAATACAAGCGACAAATTATGCAATTACTAGTATGTAACAATGGACCATGACTAAAAATAAGAATAAAAATGAAAGTAAAAGTAGACATGCATACATACAAAAGGTGATTTTTGGGTTTTTATGGAAAAGTGTTGACTTGTTTATTTAATGAAATTGGGGGTGTAAGTGGTCCCCCATTTGGATTTTGTTTTGGAAAGTGGGTTTTTAAGGAATAGACCAAGACATTCCTCATGAATATTCCCCACTTGTCCCAAGTTGACAAAGATCAAACACTTTAAGGCAAAGAACATCCTACCATTTTGTCTTTTTATACATAAATGACTTGCCAAAAGTGTTGGAAAAATTTTGGCATGGTTTCGTCTGTACCATGTGTCCCGGATGTGCAAACATCAACTTCTAGAATTGAGTTTGCAAAGTGTGGGCAACATGTACCCGACAAAAGCATTTATTACCAATATACTCATATAATATAATACATGCAAACATAGAATAAGCAACACAGTTGGTCCAAGAACACTACTGTAATGCAACACTTAACATCAACATGCATTTTCAGTCATCAACATCAAATATCTACTGATCAAAACAACACAGTGGGCAAAGGAAATTGTCCACAGTGTTAACCCTATTCACAGATTACTCAAACACCAACACAGATAAACAAAAAAATGCACACAAACAACAAAATGAACAAACAAAACCATAAAACTAAACAGAAACCATATTTTTAAGGGTTTTGAAACCCTTATTTTCAAAATGAGAACACCCCCCCCCCCCATCACAGAAACGTTCGAACCCTCAAAAATGGCAGTTTCAACATAAATCCCTAGAAACCTAGGTTCTGCCTACTTGGTTCTAAGTCATTTCCGCACATGTGTGACTCATTCCGGCCCTATTCCGACCATTTTCAACATGAAAAACAAAACACATTCCACCCCCATCCCCGATTTCGCAAGGAAGGCGGAAGGACACAACTGAAAACCGTGAAAACCGAGTGCGAAAATGAAAAAGAAACACTTACCCCATGCTCCCACTCGGATTTGATGACGAAGATGCCATTTCCGACGAGTTTGAACGGAGGAAATGTCGAGACGAGTGACTGGTTTCGCGAGGAAGAAGGGTTTTCGCGAGAGAGAGAACACGGGAGGTTTTGGGAGAATGAAAAGTGAAAGTGATGGAAGTGGGGGGAAACAGGGATATATAAAGAATTCGGATGGGGGGTTCGAATTATTGCATCAATTCGAATTAATTCGAATTGATGCATTCTGTGAGGGGTGCGAGTTATTCAGGCCAATTCGAATTAATTCGAATTGGCTTGAAAGACAAAAATAAAGAAACAAAGCAAGTTTGAATTCTGAGATCAATTCGAATTAATTCGAATTGACTCACAATTCGAACTTGAGGTTGAGGGCAAAATTTGCACAAGGTGCCTAAGTAAGCTAATTCGAATTATTGTGGACAATTCAAATTAATTCGAATTGCTTGAATAACTCGAATTGCAATACTTGCTGAGGAGAATGCCTTTTGTATGCTAATTCGAATTAGTTAGGCAATTCGAATTAATTCGAATTGCCTTATAATTCGAATTGCAATACTTGGCCAAATAAAACATCCGAAAGTTCTGCCTTGGGTGCTAATTCGAATTTGCATGTTAATTCGAATTAATTCGAATTGCCTGCATAATTCGAATTAACTAATCGGAGAGTGAAAATTTCCAAGGCAAAATGTCTTATGTGGTTTGTTCCAAGCAATTCGAATTAATTCGAATTTTCTTGAAATGAAAATAAACTACAGTCAAGACTTAGGAAAAATTTTTAGGTTTTCAAAAATTTGTGTTCATCAAGATGACTCAAAAGCAAACTTAAATACACAGAAATAGAATCTAAAACATATTGCTTGCATAAATTAGGTTGGGTTAACAATTTTATTTTATGAATTTATTCTGGATTTTAGATTTCTCTAAATTCCAGAATTAATTTTCATTAAATATAATATTAACCCAACCGGGAACCTGGTTTTTGGAAGCTTTATCTTTCTTTTTGTTGGTTCCTCGAATTCCTGCAAAACAATTATAAGAAAGCATTAGGTTTTCTCCAAATATCAACATCCTCACATTTAGAGTCTTAGTACTCTAAATGTTCAATTGATTTTTGGATACTTTGTCCCAATAAGATAGGTGGAGCAAGTAATAAATAAGTAAGTAAATATATGTATAATATTTATTGAGCATAAGCCGGTTCTGTTGTCATTTGAGCTTCTTTTTCGGGGTCGAACTGCCCAAGATACTCCTTCAATCTGTGTCCATTCACTACCAGCTCTCCTTTGTCAGTTCGGATCCTGACAGCTCCACTTTCAAACACGTGCACCACTTTGTATGGCCCTTCCCATCTGGATTTAAGCTTTCCGGGGAACAGCTTCAACCTAGAATTGAATAACAAGACATTCTGGCCAACATAGAAGTGTTTAGACTTAATACGACGATTGTGTAACTTCTGGGTCCGCTCTTTATAAATCCTCGAGCTTTCATAAGCTTGCGCACGTATTTCCTCAATTTCATTGAGGTCCAACTTGCGCTTACTCTGAGCAACTCGTGAGTCAAAATTGAGCGTTCGTACGGCCCAGTAAGCCTTATGCTCTAGTTCTACGTGCAGATGACAGGCCTTTCTGAAGACGAGTCTGTATGGAGACATCCCAATGGGAGTCTTGAATGCAGTGCGGTATGCCCATAAAGCATCATTGAGCTTACGTGACCAATCTTTGCGAGTTGTCCCCACAGTGGCCTCGAGTATGTGTTTGATTTCGCGGTTTGAGACCTCGACTTGACCACTGGTTTGGGGATGGTAAGGCGTGCCGATCTTGTGGAGAATCCCATTTCTGCTCATAAGATTTGCAAATGCTTTATTAACAAAATGGGTTCCTCCATCTGATATGATCACCCTGGGTACACCAAATCTATTGAAAATGTTATTTTTCAAAAATTTGACGACCCGGTTGCCATCATTGGTTGGCAGTGCAACGGTCTCAACCCACTTGGAAACGTAATCGATAGCTACCAAGATGTAATGATTCCCATCAGATGTCGGGAATGGTCCCATGAAGTCAATACCCCATACATCGAAAATCTCGAGAGTGAGAATTCCTTGTTGAGGCATCTCATCCCTCTTGGAGATATTCCCTAGTCTTTGGCATCTGTCGCAAGCTTTAACAAACGCTTTGCAATCCTCGTAAATGGTAGGCCAATAAAAACCGCACTCGAGCACCTTATGGGCTGTTCGAGTGGGGCCATGGTGACCTCCATATTCCGACTCATGGCATTTCTTAGCGATTTGATAAGCCTCGTGCTCAGTTACACATCGTCTAATAATCGAATCTGCACAATGCTTGAAGAGATAAGGATCTTCCCAGAAGTAGTTAACTACATCTCGGTTGAACCTCGCTTTGTGGCCCCTGCTTTGAAATGGTGGGGTTATTCCGCATGCTAAAAAGTTAGCAATATCGGAAAACCACGGACAAGCTTGATCATGAAGATGCAAGGCAAACAGTTGCTCGTCCGGAAAATTCTCATTTACGGCTAGCTCATTTTTATCATTTTCTAGTCGAGACAAATGGTCAGCAGCACCATTGTCTCTGCCTTTTCTATCTTTTATTATAATGTTGAATTCTTGCAACAAAAGTACCCACCTGATTAATCGAGGTTTGGCGTCTTGTTTGCTAAACAAGTATCTTAGTGCAGAGTGATCTGTGTACACTGTGGTTTTCGTACCAATAAGATATTGTCTGAATTTATCAAACGCAAAAACCACAGCATACATCTCCTTCTCCGTGGTGGTATAGTTAATTTGGGCCTCATTCAGGGCATGACTTGCATAATGAATTACACAATGCTTCCCTTCCTTATGTTGCCCAAGAACTGCACCCACGGCGAGATCACTTGCATCACACATTACCTCGAAAGGCATTGACCAATCGGGTGGTTGCACTATTGGAGCAGAAATCAACATCTCTTTGAGCGTGTCAAAGGCTTGAACACACGCTTCATTTATTACGAAAGGATTTTCTTTACAAAGCAAGTTAGTGAGCGGCTTGGCAATTTTAGAAAAGTCTTTAATGAATCTTCGGTAGAACCCGGCATGCCCTAAGAAACTCCTAACTGCTTTTATTGAATTAGGCAATGGTAGGTTTGAGATGACTGAGACCTTAGCTCTGTCGACTTCGATACCTGCGCGCGAGATGCGGTGACCCAACACTATTCCTTCGGTGACCATGAAATGGCATTTCTCCCAGTTCAAAACTAGGTTGGTGTCCTCACATCTTTTCAAAATTTGTGCAAGATTAGTCAAGCATTCATCAAAAGTATCTCCATACACAGAGAAGTCATCCATGAAAACTTCAATGCATTTTTCGATAAATTCTGAGAAAATTGACATCATGCATCTTTGAAATGTGGCAGGCGCATTACAAAGTCCAAAAGGCATGCGCCTGTACGCAAAAGTTCCATATGGGCAAGTGAATGTGGTCTTGTCGTGATCCTCGCTAGCTATTACAATCTGATTATAGCAGAGTACCCATCCAAAAAGCAGTAGTACTCCCTCCCGGCCAACCTCTCCAGCATCTGATCAATGAATGGCAAGGGGAAATGGTCCTTCCTGGTAGCGGTATTGAGCTTCCGGTAGTCGATGCAAACTCTCCAACCGGTCACTGGACGCGTCGCCACTTCTTCTCCTTGCTCATTAGTCGTTACACAGATCCCCCCACGTTTCGGTACGACCTGCACTGGGCTAACCCATTTGCTATCAGAGATAGGATAGATGATACCAGCATTTAAGAGCTTGATAACTTCTTTCCTTACCACTTCCTGCATATGGGGGTTCAGACGCCTTTGTGGTTGCCTTGAGGGCTTCTATTCCTCTTCCATTAAAATTATGTGCGTGCAAACAGAGGGGCTTATTCCTTTTATATCAGAAATGGTCCATCCGATTGCATGTACATATTTCTTTAGAATGTCTACCAGAGCTTTTTCTTGTTCTTGTGTCAGCTTGGCAGACACAATCACCGGTAATCTTTTATGTTCAGCGAGAAAGACGTACTTAAGATGATCCGGAAGTATTTTAAGTTCAAGCTCTGGTGGGCATTCAACAGAAGGCAGTAATTTGCAAGAAATGGATGGGAGAGAGAGATCAGATTTACCTTCGGGACCCTGCGTCAGTACAGGGCCCTCTTCCTCCTCAGCGGTGCTTTCCTCTTCCTCCGGGATGAACTCAACCCCATCGAATTCCTCAAGGTCCCCAGAGATAGGGTCCTCGAAAGTGGACAGTGTTGCAGCTCCTTGGTTGCTCCGCACCTTCAGGCTTCAGTACCTGTTTGAAACTTTGTTTGGCTCATCAGCCACAGAGTCTATGCTCTCATCCTCACTCCTACTTTCTATTACATCAAATATGGAACAAGATCCCTCATTCGGAACTTCTGCAGCTGTTCCATGTCAATGGTGATTTCTTTGTCATCGACCCTCAATGTGACTCTTCCAGATTTAGCATCGATCAGTGCACCGCCAGTGGCCAGAAACGGGCGTCCCAGGATAAGTGGCATTTCAGAGTCCTCTTCAATGTCGAGGATGATGAAGTCAACCGGGAAAAGAACTTGACCGGTTTTGACTACCACATCCTTGAGGATTCCTACGGGCTTTGTGATTGATCTGTCTGCAAGCTGCAACTTCATCTTGACTGGTTCAATCTCCCCGAGCCTTAGGCGAATTTCCATGGCTAAGGGCATCACATTGATGCTGGATCCTAGATCACATAACCCCATGCTCACTTTGGCCTTCCCAATCTGTACTGGTAGCATGCAACATCCAGGGTCTTCTTTCTTTTCGGGCAGTTTCTTCTGAACTATGGCACTGCATGTGCTGTTGAGAACAATCACCTCCTCCTGCTCTACCTGCCTTTTCCCTGAAATCAATTCTTTCAAGAACTTAGCATAGGTGGGCATTTCTAAATCATTTCCACGAGAGGGATGGTTATCTCTACAGATCTTAACCGTTCTAGAAATTTCTTAAATTTAAGGTCATGTTCTTTATTTTTAAGACGTGCTGGGTATGGCACCCTTGGCATGTACTTATTATTGTTTGTTTTTGGTGGTAAAGAGAAGGAAGTTGTACCTTCAACCCTACCCCTTTTCAGCTCCTTTGCAGCTTCATCCTGCGGAATAGCTGCTTCTGATTTGTCCTCGACCAGTCCAATACCGTCTCCTCCTTCATCCTTTCATTTTCTTTTTCACCCTCCACTGGATCCTTTTCCTCCTCGGCCGTCTCTTTTCCATGTCCAACAATTCCTTTTAGAGTCTTGCCTCCCCGCAATGTGATTGCTTTACACTGCGGGTTAGCTTCAGTACTGCTTGGAAGTGTTCCTTTCCCCCTGTTCTGTAGTTCCTTGGCCAATTGGGTGACTTGCGTCTCCACATTCTTGATTGATGACTGCAGTTGTTGGTTATATCCTTTTGGTTGGCTATAAACTCAGTCATCAGATTCTCCAGACGAGATGGTGGCCTTTGGTTATATTGTTGATTTTGATCAGGTGGGGTTGGAAATTCTGAAAATTCTGGGCTTGGTTCTGATTAGGCTCTGTTGGATCTGAGGTTGGAAATTCTGATTCTGATTTTGAAAGTTCTGCACTCTTTGCTGACGAATCCTTGATTCTGAGGTCTGAAGCTTGCTGTGGGTTTTGATTTGCGAACTGGGTTGGGCTGGTTTGGCTGCAACAAATGCGCATTAAGTGCATTGTTGTTGGAATAGGAGAGATTGGGATGGCGATTTTGGTAGTTCCCCGGCATAATTACAACTCTCGGTAGCTATCTGTTGGCATGTATCAGTTGGATGATGTCCCTGACACAGCCCACAGACAACTCCGATTGCTGTGTTTGAACTTGGTCTGATGAGGTTCCCTGCCTGAGAAGCGTCTATTCCCATTCCCTTTTTCCTGGCTCAGCTGTATCGCAGCTACCTGTTCTTGCAATTTTTTCAAAATCTGTTTTCCTTTCACTTACAGCAAAGACTTTTCTAGGAGGATCCTCCTTCCTATCATCTGTGTTAGGATGGATATGTTGACAGACATTGTCTCAATCTTCTCCCAAGCTTGGTCCATAGGCAGGTGGAGTAAATGTCGGTCCACCAGCAGCGTCTAACATTGTTTCTCCATGGATGGGTGAGTCCTGCCGTAGAATTTCCTCAATTGCTCCATGGTGCGTACCCGTGTTGGGGGCATCGCCTGATGAGGCCCAAGAATCTTTCTTTCGCATCATATAATGACTCGTCTGGCGGTCATTTAAAATCTCCAATCTTAGCTCGTCCTTCCTCAATCTTTGATTCTGGAAAATACTTCAGCAAAAAGCTCCTCACCAAGTCTGCCCAAGTGCTCCTCAGATTGATAGGCAATTACTTATACAGTCCCTGGCACACTATATAAAGAAAAATGGAAACAACATAAGCCTAATAGCATCAGGAGAGACTCCCTGATTTTTTATCGTGTCGCAGAGCTCCAGGAAGGTCTGGAGATGATCATGAGGGTCCTCATGATTTTGCAGCCGCAGAACTGATTGTTTTGCACCAAATTAATGAGGTGCCTGGTTTGAGCTCGAAATTGCGTGCAGGAAAGTGTGCTCTCCCAGGTCCATCCAGATAGGGCTCTACTATTGGCTGCATGAAATCTGCGCTGCTTGCTGCTGTTGTTGATTTCCTTGTTCAGCTTGGTTCTGGTACTGTTGGTGGGTAGTTGGGGAATTGCTGGAAGTTATGTGGATCTTGTGGGTTGTTCTGAAACTGAGCTGGATTGAAAGCTGGTTTTGGTATTGTTGGTGTTGGTATGTTTTGGTTTTTGTGAAATTGGTTTAGGGGTGGTGGTGGTTGTTGGTGGAATTGCTGGTATTGTTGCTGATTGGGATTTGGTAGATTCTCCTCTTCGTTGGCGACGATTAGGATGTTCTACCATTCCTCCGTCAGCTCCATTACCAGGTTATTTTGGTGGTTGGTCTATTGGGGTAAGATCGGGGAATGTTCTGGTTATCTGCCATGTCTGATAGATCGCGTTGCTCGATGTTTCGGGTGAAGTGCGGGGTCCGACGCTCCTGCTCTTTCCGTCTTCTGAATTCTGCCCTCAGTTGGCGAGCGGTCCTTTCTATTTCTAGATCGAACGGTAGCTCCGGCAATGTGTTCCTCCTCCGTTGCATAAGCAGTTGGTATCAAGATTTTGACAGTACCTGTACAATCCCCAAGTTAGTGATG